>PVJX010001634.1:0-153932 GCA_004027295.1 Dolichotis patagonum
AGAATGAGAGACACTATGACAGCCATTCTCAGCTTCCCTATTGTCTGGTCTTGAAGACCTGAAACGCCCTCCTTGTCCTGCTCAGATCAATTCCATACTAGGTTGTTTCATGTGAATTCCCTGTATGTGACAATATGGACAACTATTTGGAAGAAAACAAGAGTCAATACAATAGAGAGTGAATATCTCCAATTGTCTACTTTTGGAATTTATGTCCCTTACATTGCTTTCTTGTGATCTGCTTTGTTCTGTTTTGTTGTGTTTAATTTTACCCTTTTGATATAATTGCATGTATATTCGAGTGGGTAAGATGGATGACCATATTGTTGTTTTTTTTTGTCAGATCGTGGAGTAGAACTGTTAACAGACTCACTGTTTGAATGTCTACTGTACATGTTTTAACTTTGTAATTTGAACAACTATTTCCAAGAAGTCAGTATGTAATTTGTCAAGTAATAATCTCTTAGGTTTTTTTTGTTGTTGTTCTTTTCCTTTTTTCCTTGGAGTTCTGTATTGTTGCTACCCTTTATTTTGTTTTGTTTGTTTTTTTTTTTCTTTCTTCTCTTTAAATAAAAAAAAATCAGAAGAACAGAAGAGCAGATGTTCTGAGAGTAGAGTAGAGATTGATTGGTAAGAGGTGTGGACCTAAAGGGAACATTCTCTATGTTGCTGAGGGTCTGGATTATTTAGTTATACACATTTGTCCAAATAGGTTAAACAGTGCACATGTGAGTTGTGAATATTGGTTTTTTTGTGCTGTTGGTGTTTTTTAAAGGACTGTCCACAAACACTGAACTTTAATTAATGATATACAGGCCTAAGTGTTTACAGATGAAGGATAAAATGTTCACAGGAAAAATCTGTGATCTATTTCAGAATGTATCAGGAAATAAGATGGAAAGATGTTTGGAAAGATATGAGATGGGACAAATACAGCAAAATATTAATGAATGTAGAATCTAGGGAGGGAACACATGAATGACTGCTGTACAGTTCTTTGAATTTTTATGTATGCTTTGTCATGGTAAAATGTTGGAAAAAGAGTAAAGAATATAGTTAGTTGGAAAAAAAAAGTGAAAAGGGAGGCTGAGGATTCCGTTTAGGCTACCAGAGAAATATTTGAAGGAGGGGGAAATCGAGGTATATCGAAGTGTCCAGGCCATAGGGAACATTCTGGTGGATTATCAAAATAAAACAATGCACATTATAGCATTTCTCCTCTTAGAAGTCCCGATCCAGTATTTCTGGTATAAACTTGGGGAAGACTTTTCTAAAGCTCACTCTGTGAGCCTTGGTGACTATCCATACTGGAAACCATTGGTCTTAGAGGGAGTAGTTGTTTTTATATCCAGGGATTACTATGAAAGATATTGTGTACAAGCGAAAGTAATTAATATTTTCATTTTTGGCAATCTCTTGTTATCAATTTGACCTTAAATTTTGAGTCTTTGTTATTCTAAGTGTAATAAGGTCTGCTTGTCAAAACTGAGTCCTCTTCATTTATTGGCTCAAAGGAGTAAGGGAGATGCTACTCTCAGTTAATAACAAACAGGACTTCTGGGAGATGCTGAAGAGATAGGACGCTAGACCTTGAGGATAGCTTAGTAGGGCATTGTAGCTGTTTTTACTGTCTTCACACCATGTCAGGCTAACTCCTATCTCTGCAGGGTTTTCCTGGCCTGGGTCGCTCCCCCACACATGTTCCCAGTCTGTTCTAACCCACCACACGCCTCAATGCTTGCCCTCTTTTCATTAAGACTTCCCAAACTCCCATCTTACTGCCTTGGTACCCTGCATAAATGCAATTCTATAAAGTTCCTGAAAGAAAGAAAGAAAGAAAGAAAGAAAGAAAGAAAGAAAGAAAGAAAGAAAGAAAGAAAAGAAAGAGAAGGAAAGAAAGAAAGAAAGAAAGAAAGAAAGAAAGAACTTCTCTTTCACATGTGTCCTCCCTGTCCCCATACAAAAGATAGATGGTGAAGTGAAAACCTGCCATTTATTTTGGCTGTTCTGCCTCAGAATTCCTTCCTACATTTGAGGAATTCCCCACCCTATTTATAGGTATCTGTTTCCTCTATGAAACAGTAACTTCTAGGTTTTCCAGCCTCCTTTGCAGCTAAGAAGTAGGCACGTGACCCAGGACTTCTGCCCTGACTTACAGTCTTGAAGCTGATGATGCAAAGAAACATGAACTGTGGAGAAGCTTTCAAGTTTCAGTGGCAGCCAGGACAGAGACCTGGGCCATGGTATAAGCTGCCCTGTGCCAGGAGTGTGGCCTTGGAATCCCGATCCTGCTGTGGTGACACTGGTGTCTTCATCAGCTTGTCCTGGTGGAGACTGGTGGTGCTTCCTGCCCTCCAGCCAGTCATGATTTCTGCTCTTTCCTGAGCCTGCTCCCCATTTGGTTTCCTGCTATAGTTGTAAGTTTCATTTCTTCTCAAATCATCCAGTTTGTTTCTGTTGTTTGCAACTAAGAACTCTAAGATAAGTAGATTTCTACTCTGTAAGTATTTACGATACTGAAAAACTGGAGATCTAGCATTCAAAGTAAGACCCAGGATCTGTTCCTTCAGGAACTGTCTTAGCCATTTAGGAAGGTGTGCTTGGTTTTGAGGCCCTTTGGGTTGCTCTGTTTCTAGACAGCTTGTTTCAGTTCTCCAAAATGTAAATCCTGGCAGCCCAGGGGCTTTTTAAAATATACATTTCTTGTACCCAGCAGAGTACCCAGCTTGTAGTGCATACTTTGTAAATACTTGTGGATTAAGTCACATAAAAGTGATCTGCTTCTCACAAGCATCAACATCCTCACAAGCCAATCATTCTCTCTCATTCCCATGTGTGTTACATGCATTTTCCAATTACAGCAGGTGTCCATTCCTTGCTGGTTGTTGTCATTGGCTGATTTCTAATTGGACTTCGACTCATGAGAAAACCTTATCCAGGGGACTGAATTTTTTTCCTGGCCATGTTTATGTCACTACTGTTCCGTTAGCTGAGAGAGGTCTAACCCAACAGAACCTACAGTAAACCAAGAATCCAGGAGTTTTGAGAAGCAAGGTCAGTGGTTCCCAGCGCGTCTCTGGTTGGCTGCACACCTCACCTTGAGGAGAGGGAAGAGGCCAACCCAGCCTTGACCCCTCGTTGCTGCACTGAAAGCAGGGAGGTCCCTGGGAGCCCGAGCTAGTCAGGAGCTGCACGGGGTCCTGCCAAGCTGGCCTCCAGCAAACAGCCAATAGTGGTGTTTGTTGATTAAGACATAACTGACCTCTGATATGAGACAGCTTCTCTCCATGACACCTATGAAGGGCAGGGCCCCTGGGAACTCGGCAGCCCCTTGGGAACACACCAAGGACTGCAACATGATCCCTTATCCCAAGACACAGTTTCTGCCCAGCCAAGGCCAAGGCACTCAAAGTGGACTCCATTTGCTTATAAATGACACCTCTTTCCTAGCACCTGACTGCACCCAGCCCGACTTCCCCAAATCCAGGGTGTCTCGGCCCAGGAGAGGATCTGTGAGATGGGAAAACTTTCCACTGCCTTGGAAACGCCTGAGAGACTGGGCGTTGGCTAAAGCTTCTTCCTTCTCCTTTTGCAGATGTGGCCTTGCTCTGTGACCTCACCCCTCTGTCAGAAATAGATTATGCACTAAGAATCAGGGGTGGCTCCAAGGGAAAAAAACAACTAAAAAAAAATGCTCTATCCTCAAGGGTACTACTTCAGTTCAGCAGATGTTTAGCAAGTGCCCACTAAGCAAAACGGTGTAGGGCAATTGTTAGGGGTGAATCTTGGCCTGGACCAGCAGGCCTCTGCTTTTAAGCCAGGAATCCTCAGGATCCCCAGTTTGCTGCAAAAGCCTCAGGGTGGAAAAGCCAAAGGGACAGACTGCTGGACCCAGGGGAGCCAATGAGACAATGTAGGACAAGAATGCAGATCCCTAGGCCCTGTCTTCAGGGCTTCTGGTTAGATTCATGGGAGATCAGAAATCCGTATTTGTTTTGTTTTTGGTTTTGTTTTTTATTGGTACTAGGGATCGAACTCACAACCACGCGTTAGCAAGACAGGCGCTTATGCCACTGAGCTAAATCTCCAGCCCAGAAATCTGTATTTGAACCAGCAACACTGGTGGTTCTGGTGTGGGTGGTGGAAAGACTGTCACCTCTAAAGGCATCAAGTGTGTAAGGTTCACTCAAATATCCCAAGGCCACACTATATCTATAAAGCACAGGAAGTGTTGGGCATTTTTAGCCCCAGTCAGAGAGTGGATTTATCTGGTGTTTCTATGCTCCCCGACTTGGATGTGCCCCCCATCCTCCCTGGCTAAAGCTTCTCTTAACTAATCAGGAGGGGCAGTTTGTTCCCCTGCACTGTAAGTCATGTAGTCGGTGGCCATTCCCTTCAAATCCTACTAGAGTTATGCTGCAGAAAATCGCATTTTTGTCCACCAGCCTGAGACTGGTAATAGTAACCATAACCCAACCATCCTAAACCAGGAAGAACTGTCAGGTGCCCTTATGTCTTAGCATGCTGGAAGTGTTCTGGGCATTGGTAGCCATGAAGGTCCAGTGTGGCAGAAGAGGGAACAGTAGAAGTTCTCACAGGGAATCTGGAGCAGAGGTCCAGGCAGGGCACCTTCAAGGTGGAGAGAACCTGGAAATGGAAGACTTACAAAAGCCACACACGAGTGTCAGCAAAATCCTAATCCCCAGGTAAGTGAAGGGTGGGTATCAGCACACACAGAGGTGATGGCTGTGGTTAGCTGCAGAAGACAGGCCTCGACCTGGATAGATTCAGTGTGGGATGGAGATCTAGGAGGAATGTGAAGAGGATTCTTGGGTGAGGCAGAGATGCTTACCATCTGGCTTTTCAGTGGGCAGCATCAGACTAGGGGTGCTGTCTCATTGGAAGACCAAGATTATGTTCCATGTGCATGACTCTGCTTGGTGTAAGAGGTTGGTCAGAGTGGGCAGAGGTCCAGATGCTCCTGCTGGGCCTGGTTTCAGGGTCAAAGTGAACTCCCAGTAGGGAAAACCAAAGCTGAAGTTCATTTCCCAGAGGATAAAGACAGAAAGAATGCAGGCTGGAGGCTCGCAGTAGCTACGGCAATAGCTCTAGAGCCTAAGACAAGTCTCTCCAGCATGGTGAGGCCTAAGTGTGAAACCACACAGGACAGATGACTGCACATGAAGATCCCAGTATTGACCGGATCACCAGGTTCGTATTGGGAAATAGAATGGACGAGGTGACTTATGGAGGACTTTGCTACACTGAAGAGGCTGAATACTCCCCAAGAGGAAGGGGAGCTCCACTAGCAATACCTGCCCACCTCAATATGCTACCTCCTTGTAAATGAGCTTCCTCACTGTCCAGGGGCTCCCATTGTCACATGCCTCCCAATCAACAGCATGCTCTTGAACGGTGACACCAGCCACAATTAATTAAGGCTGAGTTTACAAGGCCACTGTGACCACCATGACTGATACAAGTATTGCCTCAGCCCTTCTCCCTATAGGCCTTCGGTATGGTTGTTGCCATAGCTCCAGGGCCAACCCTTTCTGGAATTTTCGCCTTCTTCAGCAGTTCCCACTGCTAAGGCTCCAAAGTGCCTCAGTAAGAAATCTGTCATCTTTTTCCTAAGATCATTTCTCAAGAAAACATGGGGGATTTCATCCTGGGATGGTGCGTAAACATGTTGGAGCATGGAGCGCGGGGTCAAGGACAATGTCAGTGTGGGCCGGGATGCAGCATCGGGAATGGGAATGAGGAAGAAACAATGAATGCAAGCTGCAAGGTGAGAGAACACACAGACATTGGTGACTCTGTGAACAGCAGTGAAACGGCAAGAATAAAAGATGTCTCCCATGTTTCTGGATCAGTGTCACCAGTTCATGAGTGCACCCAAGGTATGGTCTGGCTACAACATCTTTCCAAAAGTGTAGCTGGGGATTTAGCTCAGTGGCTTAAGTGCCTGCCTGGCAAGCATGAGGTTGTGAGTTCAATCCCCAGTACAAAAAAAAAAAAAACAAGTGTGACGATGTCCTTGTGGAAATGGCTATAAGCCAGTCCAAGCTTCATCCCAACGGTCTGGTGGTATGGTTGATCATCTCTGCGGAGGCCTCTGGTTGCCTTTGATCAGCTTGCATAAAAAGTCTGAGATATGGATTTGAGAGACTTGGGTATAAAAATATGACAACGAGTCACAAGGTAGGATGATTTCTCTAAGGGTCAAAGCAAAGCCCAAGAAAGAAAAATGAGTAGAGGCTCTAAGAATGATCAGAAAAGAGAATTTGAGGTGACAAAAACTTGGGGGATCTATTACCATGAGACAGATAGCTACTTCCAAAGACAACCACAGTTTTGGAAAATGCTACTCTTGATGCCTTCTTGCCTTTTTTTTTCACCTTCATAAAGCCCAAAATGCCCAACATTGCCCTCAATCAACTTGATTTCTCTTGTTCCTTGACAGGTAAATGGGACCAACCTCTCACAGGTGGCATTTAAGGCCACAGGACTATCATATCCAGGGCTCTAATCCCAAGCATGGTCCTGTTTCCCATGAACAATATCATTAAAGCAAGTGTGTCTGGATGGAATCCAAATAAGCCATCCAAAAATTAATATTACAGGACTGATTCTGAGCTGGAAGCTCTGAGACATATTTATGCTCAGGAAAGTTGTTTGGTTTTTATTTCCCCCATAGCTGGTATATATCAGTGAACGCTGCATATAATGAATAACAGCAGGTACAATAAATTTTAAAGCAAACAAAATAAAAACTCCAAGAATGTTAATGCAGACCAGTGCAAGGATGTGGTAAGTGTTGCTAAGTAAGACAGCAATGATTACTTCTTGGTGAGCAGATTCTATTATCTGCTCCTTAGAAGCCAGGGGTGGCTATTTCTTGATTGTGTTAGTTCCAGAGTTATAAAATTCTTAATACTTTACATTGCAAGGTTAACAAATGGGGTGAGTGGGAAGCTAAGGGAGATTAGAATCATGAGAAAGAGGAACAGGGCCCATGACGGGGGTTAGACAATATTTCCCAGCCCTCTTGCAGGTAGAGGTAACAAAAAGCCACCTGACTTTGAACGTCCATACTAGAATGCAGTGTAATCTAATAATACAATTCTACCGGCACAAAGTCGGTATGTTGGAGTCTGTTTGCTTCTGTGGCTCAGTCAACCCAAACCCAAACCTAAACCCCAAACTCAAGCATGATCCACTCAGCAGGCCCAGCACGGGGATTCTGGAAGGGCAGGCAGGTCAGCACAAACCTTGCCTTTCACAGAGTTGGCTCCCAGGGATCTTAGAAGGAAAAGCGAAGAGGATGCTGCAGGTAGTGGTCCAGGCCCACTACAGTGGGAGTAAACTGTGTGAGCAGGGATCTTCTTGGACCATTCCTAAGTGCCAAGGAGGCGAGATTTGGAGTTTAAGATGTCGATCAAAGTACTCTCTGGAGACTTGGGTGTGTTTCTTCAATGGAGGCCACTAGAGGTTAATCAGAAACCAACCACAACTGGCTTCCTGTGAAGAGCTTGGTAAGAATGGAAAACCCAGGGCGTGTGTGGGGTGACAGCACACAGCACAGTTCAGCACCAGGGGCCCAAGACACAAGGGACTCTGAGGGGAATTGGTGGGGACATCTGGGGAGGGCCGAGGGTACGGTACCACTGGATACAAATGCAGAGATCCCAGAGCTGAGGGGACAGCCTGGCCCCAAGAGACAGTGTGAGAGGACCTCAGTGGTGCATAGACTCAGCTGGGTGTCACAGAAAGACTCAGAGTCCCAGGGACTTGTCTGTGAGACTCATTTCATGCCCTTATTGTCCTCTCTAAGGCTCTGTGACTGGGTAAAAATAGTATTTTTAAATGCTGGTGAAATTAGAATGTTTTAGAATGTTAACTGCATTCCTGTGACGCTGGTGGGATCACACCTGCAAAGGTTAAGAGCAGTGGAAAGATATTGCCAAACGGAAGGGGTAAAAATCAAGACGCATTTTTCTAAAACATTCACTAAGTAAATATTTGCTTAGGCATTACAAAGACAGTTATGGCCTATTCCCTGCTCCATCAGGTTAATAAAATATGGGCATGATTTTTCAGAGTAGAAATAGGTATGCTGAGAAGAAAAAAAAGCAATTCAATAAGAAAAACAGCATTTGGGGAGGAGAAAGAAATGAAATATATTAAAATTCAGGAATCTAATAATGCATGTACAAGTTTAATTACATTCTAGAATTATCCCAAAGTTGGACTTTCAAATTTTATTGACATTCTAAACTCGTGAGCTTGAAATAAATGAGATCTTTGTGTACACTCAGCAGATTTTAGCTGGTTTCAAACCTCGTGCCATCACATCTTATTTGCACAGAATCCTAGCTTGGTGGGTCCGCCTGGGACCCTGGAGTGGAGAAGGACAGAGAGGCTCAGAGGAGGGGACATTGGTCTGTTAGACTCTTGTTTGGATTGAAAGGCTGCAAACCCCCAAGAAAAAGTAATCCCATTAAAATGCAAACCATGAGAGTAAAATTAAGTTTAAAATGCTATTTGCAAAAGTGAACGTAGACTCACCATAAAGTCTGGCAACCGCACACCTAGGTATTTATCCAAATAAGCTGAAATCTTAACTCCCATACAAAAGCCTGCTGACAAATGTTTATAGTGGCTTTATTCATAACTGTCAAAACTTAGCAACAACTAAGATATCCTTTAGTAAGCAGGTGGATAAACTGCAGTACATCTAGACAATAGAATATTATTCTATGATAGGAGGAAATGAGCTTTGCAGCCACAAAAAGACCTTACTTACATACTGTCAGGTGGTGAAAGAAAGGTACGTACATATGAAGTATTGTTCAACAATATAGTGTGTGCTTAAATTTTTTAAAAATGTATTGCAGTAAAAGATGCATTGCCATTAATCCTCGAGATGATCCTTCACTTGAGCAGTTATTGTTTTGGAAGTCCTCTTTCCTGAGCATCTTTAGCTGTCCTGTCATGGCTGTCACCATGTCCTGGATCCATTGAAAACATTTATCTGGAGTCCCATGTTGACTTTGGGAAGAGCCAGAATTTGCACGATGCAGACACGGTGAGGAAGGCAGCTGAGGACACTGCAGGGCTTTTCTGCCGATGGCTCTTGGCCGCAGCCTGCACTGTATTTTTGATCACAACTCAGAAAAATATGGAAAAGGCCTTCCAGAACTGCCTCCAAAAATGGCAAGAACAATGAGATGACTGTGCTCAAAGTGAGTGGGAGTATCTGATTAACGTCAATGTGTCTTTTTACTGTAATAAAGATTTTTAAAAATGTAAACATTCGCCATATTTTTAACCAGCCCTGAGTTTTGATTACTATATGCACATAGTGAGAAGATACATGGTGGCTGGGGCCAGGAGGGGGGCAGGGATGGACAGGTAGAGCGCAGAGGGGTTTTAGTCAGTGTCCTCATGCATTGGTTGAAACCCTTAGATCATACCACACTGTGACTCTCATGGCAGCTGTGGACATTAGTCCTGATGACGCACCGCCAGGGTCTCACGGGGTGTAACCACGGACCCCGCGGATGCACAGCACGGGCTGTCCTGATGCTTCTGGTTCCATGGGGGCTAACACGAGCATCCCACCGACCTGCACTGGCTGGCCGAGGCTGGGGTGTGAGCGTGGGAAGCCAGCCCCAGAACTGCACCTGCTTGACCAGGGCCTCAGCCTCCAGGGTCTCACATGCTCAGGCAGGAGACTGTGAGACACAGCACGATGGCACAGGATGAGGGGACAGCAGATCTAGGCTGGGACCCCAGGTCTCCCCTTATCCCCTTGCGAAATGGAACAACAGTGCTACTTCACCGAAGATTCTGGGAGGGACTGGAGGTGTGCAAGGCGAGAGCACAATGCCTGCCACCCCAAAAAGGTGTGGGAAATGTCACCGAGTTATTGTTGATACAGTCCCTTCCTCTCAGGGTTTCAGCAGGGGATAAGTAACAGGGGGAGACTGGGTACGAAAACATCTGATGCAGAAGGGGCAGCGCTGACAGATGAGAAGCTGCAGGTTTGTGATCGCAACACCATGCTATGCTCTGCAGGACATGGTCATGACACAGCAAGGGAGAGGCCATGACGGATGACCCCTGGGGTATATTCCTGCTGAGTTCTAGTCACAAAACGTGCAACTGTCAACTGAATAAACAAACACGCTCACTGGTACAGCGCTGCAGCAAGTCCCATCTGGGTTTGCATTCTGTTACATGCCCTTCATGGGGCCACGATCACTGAAGTGACAGCTCTTGAGCCAGTGCTTTCAGGCAGACTCTTCCCTCCCTGGCTGGCATTGTGCTCTTTTTAGAAGGAACATCTTGTGACAATGACAGGAGAAGATATCACAGTCTTGTGGCCTGGTGCTGCTGCCACCCCGGTTCCGCCATGGCCATCACCACAGGAAAGAGATGATTTTGGTGGTCACGGTGGGGGCCTAGCAGGCTGTCACAGCTCAGGCAGGTCATCACAGGCCTCCCTGGTGGCCGGTCGTCCAGCCTGAGCAGATTTGGACTCCAGCAGGCTCTCCCTGGGGGAAGAGATGTCCTCTCTTCTCTGGGCAGCTGGGCCTGGCGTCCTTGACATTTCTGGCTTTGTGTGTGTGGGGATGCAGGAAGTGGGACCGAGGAGGCGGAGCTGAAGCTCCTGCTGCCTCGGAGTCCGGGAGCGAGAGCAGGAGGGCTCCTGAGCCTGTCCTTGCTGGGCGAACATCTCCAAAGAGGCCCCGCGGCTGCTGCGCTGGCTACGCGCTGGCGTGGCTCACCCTGGAGATCCGCTCAGTGACGGCCTTCAGGCCTTGGGCTCGTCCGCGGCTGTGTGGAAGATCTGCCAAGAGCACTCATAGGGAAAGCAGCTCTCACCGCCCGCTAACGGGGATAAAGCAGGATTCATGTTAGACAGGTGACACCAAGTTTCTGTCCCTTTTCCAGCACTTTGGTGAGCTTCTGGTGAACAAAGGAAAGCAAGAAAGGAGGATGAGCCTTCATTCAGCTGGGGCACAACAAAAGCCCCCACCTCTGAGTGTCCCTGTACCAGGGCTGGGCTAGGAACTGCAAGGGATAGGCTGTCCTACAGGCAGTGGTCAAAACAGGACCAGCAGTGACCACTGTTTCATGGTGCTTACAACAGGCCGGGCGCCATGACACCTCTGAGGAATGCTCTGGCACTGGCTGGCACCCTCCAAACAGGTCAGTGGCACCGCTGGTTAGTGTTTCCAGTGTCAGCCCAGGGTGCTGGCAACGGCCACCATTTCACCAACAAGGAATCGGAAGTAGAAAAAGCGCAGCAGGCTTCCCTGAGATGGCACAGCCCCGGGCGTAGGAGAGACTTCAAATCCAAGCCAGGCTGGTGTCTCTGAGACACTCTGGACTTACCCTGCAGGACTGGCCAGTGGGTACAATCCTGCCTCAGATGACATGAAAGGGATTCGGTGGCTTGGCAAACCTCCTGCACCCCCTCATCCCTGCCTTGGCAAGGTGATGTAGGGGAGGGGGCTTACAGTTGTCTGCAGGAATCCGTAGGGACGGGACACTCACTCTTCAACAAGAAAAGACCGGTAGGCCTGAGAATGGCGAGGGATTCAGCTGGGAAAGAAGGAACCAAGAGAAATGAGGTGGGAGAGACACCAGTGCTAGCCAGCCCTGTCTCCTTGAAAGAAAAGAGAAGTTTCTGTGAAGCATCTCCTGGGGTCACGAGGCTGGGATTTAACTGACACATTCCTCCACAGGCCTGTAACCTGCACAGTACTGTGTTAAGTGCTTGTCTTACTTATCTCGCTGAACTCTGAAACCACCTGTGTAGACAAGGTGCTACTCTGATGACCATTTTGCAGAGGAGGAAAGCGAGACTGGGAAGCAAAGGACACACTGCTAGCAAGTGGCAGAGTTAGAACACAAGCCAGGTGTGCCTGCTTCCAAATCTGTGATGCTTGTGACCATTATTCCATATTGGCCCTTGGGAGGAGTTTCAGAAGCAGAGACAGCAGGATTTGGTCTGTGGCTTTCCCACATGCATACACTGGTGTACATGCTTTTCCTTAGCACCAGCTAGGTTTATTCAGTGGTTCAAGTAGGTGCCAGGCATGAACTGGAAGAGGAGACTGACAGAGGTCCCTGGTCATGGGCCCAGCAGCTGTGGGGAGCAGGGAGGAGGTGAGGGGAGGGTGCTTCACCCTCCTGAAGGTTTCCTGGAGGTGTGTGCGTGATGTTAAGAGATAAGATGGCTTCACTTCCCAGTGGACCATCCGGCAGATATTCCATCTCTGCTTTACTGATGGGGAAATGAAGACTTAGAACACTTAGGTCCAGGACAGAGTAGAGCTGGGACTTGAACTCACATGTCCCACTCCAAAGTCTGTATGCTTATACCTGTGCCCTAATATTCCTCCCTTTTATGTCATGTTAACCCTCAAAACTGCAAGGTAACCATTACACCATTCACCAAGGGGGAGCCCAGGCTGAGAGGGGACAATGGCCTCCAAGTCTCCCTGGGCTGGAGTGGGGCTCAGAGCCCAGGTACCTCCTGCCATATCCAGGGAAGACTTGTTACTCTGCAGTGACATAAGTCTCCCCTAGAACTAGGGGTGAGGGCTCGCCCAGCCTTGTGGTGGGCCTCACTCCCAGCCCTCAAGTCACCTAAGTTGGGGGGCAAGGACTGGTTTGCGATGTGTGCACGGCTGGGACGCAAGCCCTTCATGAAGCCCACTAGCAGCCAGCTGAGCAGAGCAGAGGGCGCCTGAGGGAGGAAGGGCGGGCCTGGCGGACAGGGAGGCCTGGGCAGAGGCATCCCTGCAGGCAGCTGTGCCGAGCACCTGGACTGCACGTCCACTCCGTGTGCAGCTACCATGTGACTATCGTCACTTCTCCTGGAGGCGGAAGCAGCTGCTGATTCACAGTGAAAGGAAATGGCCCAGGTCTGAAACTTCCTGTTTGTATCTGCAAAGATCTCTGTGTTATGCAAATACTTACATTCCCCAAACACACATGTGCGCGTGCACACACCTGGCCCTGGCCCTGTGTAGAGGGTCTTCCCTGCCCCCAGTAAATGCAGATGCGATCTCACTTGTGTGGCAGGCAGGGCACTGGAGAGCCGAGGCACAGGAACTTCCACTGTGGCAGTGGGCAGTGTTTGCGTTTGGCTCAAAGAGCTCAGCAGATTATGCCTTCCAGGTGAGTGCTTGCTCTGGCTCCTGGCTCAGGTAGGGCTTTGTTTCCACCAGGAAGAGCCCAGGATGCAGGGAGGCACATCTCTGCAGAAGTCTCCTCCTGGGCACAGCCCTCTCCCATCCAGGAACTCCGTTCCCTGCTGGCTCCATCCTTTCCTTCCAGGCTCTCTGGAGGCTGCCTTCAGTGACCAAACCCTAAGAGAGCTGACAGAACAGCACACATTGATTATTTGCCCTTGGTCCCCTGTGACCATTCTCTTTATTTCACAATAAGCGGGGGTGAGAGCTTGGGCCTGCAGCTCGCTGGGCAGGTCGGGCTTCCACAAGGCAGAGGCCTGGACCCCAGGGGATGGAACCACCCACGCTGCAGCCTGCTGGTTCCTGCTGCGCTGGGAAGCTTGAGGAGGCTGAATGTAAGCTTCGGGTTTAATAGGTGAAAGTGAAAACGACATGTGACTTCTAGAAAAGTCTCATCAATTCGAAAGAACCGTTCTCTGTAATGAGTTAAGCAGCAGTCTCGCAACAGCTGAATGCTTTTCTCCCAGAGTTGCCTAAATTAGGGGAAATTGACACAAACTGCTGCAGGAGGCAGTTTCGTAGTTAGCTGTACTTTAAAAAAAATACATTTCACTCTTCAGTCTCCTCCTGCCCCACGGTACCATTCAATTGGACGGTGGGGAGGCGGCTTCGCCCCGTGGAGAAACCGATGATGCTGGGGCTGAGTGGTCTCCTGGCTCAGTGCTGGACCTTCTAGCTGTGCTGGTCCCAGCCCAGGATGCAGTCAGCATAGGGACTGTGCGCTTGGATAAGTTAAACCCTGGAAAACCCTCACCTCTGCTGTGTCTCGGCTATAAGACCTTGAACAGGTTCTGCATCCTCGCTAAACCTCCATTCCTCACCTGCAGAGTAGGGCGGCCACTGGAGGAAACGGCACATCCCTTGGCTAGAATGCAGAGCTTGACCCTGAAGCCAAGGACGGGGGAAGTATGATGATGACACACAAAGAGTGATCAAAAATACAGTCAGTATTTCAACTTTAAAAATTTGTCACAGTAGGCCGGGTGTGGTGGCCGGGTGTGGTGGCCGGGTGTGTCATGCCCGTAGTCCCAGCACTTGGAAGACTGAGGCAAGACACACAGGAGGATCGCTGCATGGTGGTCACCTTGTAACACCCTGCTGAACTGAGTCAGCATGGCGCTGGGTGTGGAGGGCCCACCTGAGGATTGTTGCCAACACCATAAAAAGAGAACTAGAGAGGAAGGAGAATGTTGTTAGGTCTCCTGTTGCTGTGGGTCTCCTGATACGGACTTGGCTGTACTCATTGTCAGGGGAGCTCTGGACCTTGTCACTGAGAATGGCTGAGGGTCACTTTGGGGGAGCTTTGGGAGGCTGAATCTTGTGACATTTCTATACATGCTTATATGGTACTTTGACCCTATCCACCCTCCCTACAACCTTCTCTCAACTTCTGCTTTCCTCCACCTGCCCCCTTCCCCTTTTCCAGTGATTCTGCTACTATTTTTAGGTCATCTTGTTTTGTTTTGTCTTGTCTTGTCTTGTCTCTTCCCCAGTCTGCAGAGCTGGCTGGGCTGGTTGGAACAGAGGTGCTGCAGGTTGATGGGGGAAGCACCTATTCCCCGCTGGCCCCATGAACCGGGTGTGGGGCCCTAGCATTTAGAAAGTGAGGGCTGCAGAGGCCGATAAAGGACGGCTAGAGTGAGACGGCCCACCCTCCCCTCTCCTTGGACCCCCACATGGCGCAGGCTCCCAAGACCCAGCCTCACACAGACACCCCAGCTCACGGACGCCACCCATGACCAAGAGCAGGCAGAGTGGGGGTGCAGGTCCCCGACAGTGTGAGGATGACTTGTGCTTCACCCCACACAGGCTCCTATGTGTCTCCCACTGCAAAGGCAGGCCAATGAGAAACACACACTTATGTAGCACACATGCGACACAGCCCTGGAGCAATGGAGACCCACAGAAATGGGGGAAATGGTGGGATTTTACGGACAGGCATACAGTCAGAGGAGCAGAAGCACAGACTCGAGCCCGGGGGAAAGAACTGGGCTTCCTCGAGGCCTGCGCGTTATCGCTCCTCTCTGCCTCAGTCCTTCCTCTGCTGCGTGCCTGGTGGACTCCTCACGGCCTGCTCCGAGGTGGGGAGAAGGCAGGAGGGCAGAAGCCTTTCTGCTTCCGTTTTGTTCTAGGCCCAGGTGCCCTGCTTTGGGATAGCAGGTCCTGAACCCAGCGTGGAAAACTGCCAAGAAATGCTTGCTCAATGGACAGTGCAGACCTGAGCCCCTGGTCCAAACTTCTGGCCGAGCTGGAAGCAGGTCAGGGCGCCCTGAGCCGTGATAAATGTGTGTGCCGAGGCAGTGAACCTGGGAAGCGGCACATGACACAGAAGTCCACGTGCACCATCCCTGCAGAGGGGATGCTCTCTGCATGGGTGACACTATTTGAGCAGGCGGGAATGTGTGTGTGTGCATGTGAGTCACTGTGATTGGCATCTGTGTACACAGGTGGGAATCCCGGCCCTTGTGCTGAGTTGTAAAAGGAAAGGGAAGCCATGGGCCTTACTAGCTCTGGCCACCTGTTCAGAGGCGTCATCCTCCCCTGCGCCTCTCTAAGGACGGAGAGAACCCTCCAGCAGACCTGGCCGCCTCCTCAGTGAGCTGACCCATAGTCCATCTCTCCTTTTGGCCAGGGACCAGCACACCCAGAAGAAATGCTCCCTTGTAAGAGTGTCTGCCAGGTCGAGGGGACAGGCTGGCCCTCTTCCTGCAGTTTCCCACCAGCTACCTTACAGGAATGTCAACTGCTGATAAGAAGAGATAAGGTCTCTTATCACCCTCCAGGGCCTGGATTTCCCCATTCCTGAGCCCTTGTCTTAAAGGCTGCCAGCTGCCTGCTCTATCTCCAACTTACCCTGGAAGTGCCCAAGTACCTGATTGGAAGTGAGGCCTGAGAGCAGTAAATACATTGGACTAAAGGACCATTGTCCAATTCTTTTAAAATGAGGGACAGTTAATGGGGTATAAATGCAAGTTGTTGAGCGGGAAGAGGTTTCCTAAAAGCTTTATTCCCTTTATGCACCTTCTCCAGTCCTGGAGATTGAACTCAGGGTTCCTCTTAACACTAAACTACATCCCAGGCCTTTTTATTTTTTATTTTTTTCCAAGACACGGTCTAGCTATATTGCCCAGGTAGAACTTGAGATTCTTGTGCCTCAGCCTTCCTTTGTGCTGAGATTATAGGCATGTGCCACTATTTGTGCTTCTAAAAGCTTTTTAAAGGCATCTGGGAAATGTGCTCTACATTCTTCCCACCCCTTTCCCTACCCCTAGAACATTAACGTGGTGGCTGGAACTCTAGCAATCATGCTGGGCCATGAGACAACCTTGAAAATGTAAGTCACAAATTGAAACACTGACTCTCAACCTTTAACACTGAGAGGAAGAAAGCAGTTCCTGGGAACTGGCCTGAGGCTTTCAGCTATGCTTTGGTCTTCTAAGAAGCTGGCCTGGGTTCTTGTGTCCTCGTGAGCATATAACCTCACAGAACTCCAACATCAGACTGCATCAGACTCCGCCGCCTTTCTTGACTGGCCTCCCCTCCCTAGGCTCTGTGTCGTGGGCCCCTCCCAGCCCTGGCTAAGAGTCTCTTCTCTGTGCACCCAGGGACTCCAGTGGTGCCCTGCACCCTAGCTCTTCCCCATTTCTGTATTCATTCATTCATCTGTGTGCATTTTCCTATGGGTCACCAGCTCAGAGGGCAGGGGCAGGGACCATATTTTGTTTTGTTTGTCACTGTGGCTCCCTATGAAACTGACTTGAAACTCCCACCTTGCAAGCCACCTGCGAATCCACCTCTGGCTACCTAAAAGAAGGTTCAGAGAGAACAGCGGCCGAGATTTGCGCTATCAGGCCCAGGCCTTAGACTTGAAGTTGTGGCCCAAGAAAAATATGGGCTTCTCAAAAACCACAAGTGCATGGATGGGTGTTTAGTAAATGACCAATCAATGGAAAGCTAGAATTTACCCACAGGGCCGCTCAGCCCCGCACACCCAAGTCACATCCCTTCCCAGAGTTCTGCTGCTCCACCCCAGACCTGTGGGGTCTTAACCTTGCAGAAGGACAGAAAGATAGAAACTCAAGGTGACAAAAGCCAGCCTGCTAGACACAATATCAGAGTGGTTAGTTACTGTAAAAGCTGCCCCCTCACTGGTATGTTTACATTGTTTTGGGTGATTTAGTTTCCGATGGGGTGCTCAATCCTCCCTCTGATAAGGGAAGCCACCAAAAATGGAGACTTTGAGAAACCACAGAAAGAGAGAAGTGCTAATGACAATACCCAGATGACAGTGACAGGAGGAGCACAAAGAAGAGGGTAATAGGCATGCATTTTGGGCTACACAAGTGTGTATGTGTGTGGGAAACATTTATAGGGAAATAAGATGCTCATGATAGCTGGATTGTGAGTAATTTCCCTTTTTCTGTCCTTTAAGAGCGAACATTTGTATGTCTTATAGAACAGAAAAAAATACACAAGTTCATTTTTCAAAATGTGTTCCATCTTACACTTTAGTGCACTAAAGCACTGCAGGTTGGTAGGGCTCAATAGCCTCTTGGCACCCCCAAAACTGAGTGGTTAAGCCTTTTGGGGACAATGTTCAAGGACAGGCCAGCATATTGATGACAATGCTATTATGATATTTGTTGGGATAGTTTTAGTGCAAGGGGCAAAAACCAAATTTAAACTGGCCTAAGCCAAAATAGGAAAAAGAAGGAAGAAGAGAAGAGAAGGGAAAGAAAGAGAAGTAATCCTGTCACACTATTATAACAAATTTAGTTAAATTCTATGATTTTTGTTTATAACTCATGAATTGAGATGCCATCTCCTATGGATCAGGGCATCTCCTCTAAGGATTTAGAAAATGTGCTGTGATGAGCTAAACGGGGGGGTCAGCTGTGGAAGCAAAAACAGGGAACAAAAGGTCAACTGGGTAGCATCAGGTCACTTCGGATTACTTGTAAGTTTTAAAGCAGAAGGGACTTCCTTATCCTGCCAGCTAAAAGTGACCCGGCTGGAGATTCGGTTATCATTTCTCTCCTGGATTTCTCTGAAGTTTAGAATAAACATATTAGTTTGGTGAAGCAGAATTTTAGCATGAGTGACACCATTTTGGTTCTGTGTACTGGGGCTAGGGTAAAGACTCCGCTCAAATTAATGGCCTTTCTACATTTTATTTAACAGACTAAAGAAAGACAGAAGTTAGTTAGGAAGTTGAAAATTAGAAAGGAAGGAAAGAAATCTGCTTATAACAAATAAGACCAGCTGGACCCAGGATCCTAAGAAGGACCTTGCCCAACGCTCAACTTTCCCTGTCCACACTCCATCTGACGTTCATTGCTTGCTCAAGGTGACATTGATGCCCTGCCTGGTGTTGTGCTCAGCCCTCTGGGCCTCTAGGGACAGGTGCTGCTGGGATAGGACAGGGGTGGGCTGTGTACATTCCCATAGGAAGCCCATGGTCTAAGAGAAGAATTGATTCCAGAAGGGAAACTGAAGTGCTGTTGTCAGAAGGAGATATTCTGCAGAAACAAGAAGAAAAATGACCATAACTTCCCCTGTCCATCAGACTCCTGGGACTTGGCAGATTGGCTCTGTCGTAATTATTTTTCTCATTACTGAAAAAAAAAAATACCTGATGCCCAAAGTTAAAGGAGGAAAGGTTATTTAGCTCACAGTTTATAGAGATTTCAATCCATAGTCAGCTGGTTCCAAGATAGAGTGGCATGGAAGAGACATCATAGAGAAGAAACGGTCCATGGCAGGCAGAAGGCAGCAAAGAAGTGAAGGTGCAAACAAGCAGCAAGTGACAGCGGCAGCCCTTTCAGTCTTTTATATTCTATCCAGGCTCCACATCCTTAGGGAGGGTAGCATTCACATCCAAGATGGGCCTTCCCAATATTCACACTTAGAACTACAATGAACCAATCGGTGGACTAATTTAGTAATTGCACACCCAGGATCCCAATATCACACACTCTAGATCCAGCCCCCTCTGAAAAGCCCCACCTAAGATCACATGAGACTTTGGGGGGACAATTAGACATAAGCCATAACAGATGCCTAGGTCAGTCTTCAGATCTACACCCAGAGTTGGGACAAGGATTAGGGTCTTTGGCTCCCAAGGACCGAGCTGCCTTGGGAGACAGTGCGGGGAGGGGGCTCCTTACTTGTCAGGGCTGGCACTGTGTGTGCTGGACTTGGAGGAAGTGGGAATTTCCACGTGGTAAGTTCCCTTCTCTCAGAGAATTACAGTCTCAATGGGAAACCCGTGGGCAGCTAGTTGAGAAGCGAGAGGTCTCTGAATGAGAGGGAATTTACCACCTTGCTTTCAGTGGTGAGAGTTTTTCTGGTGTCATTGCAGGGTGTGGATCAATTTATGTACAAATATATACATTTGCGTAGACACCATACTGCTTGCCTCTGCAAAATACACGCCTGGAGATCGCCTCTGCCGCCCAGGATATGTCACCTTTGCTGCCACGTTCTCCACCACCCCCACACACTGTGAGGGCTGGGAGTTCCCCAGCGGGAGGCCAGATGAGAGGTGTCTGGTGGTAGGAATAGGGGAGGGGGAGGATTGAGGGCTGAAGCCCACTGCCCATCTGTAAGTCCCATCTGAACTCAGTTCCAGGTCTTTTCCTTGGGCTTCCTGACACTGAGTTTCTAACTGGGGCATCCAAGGTCCTTAATATCTCACCCCGCCTGCCCTGCTGCTCAAACTTACCTGTGCTCTGAGCCCAAGTGAAGCCAGAGCCTAGGTCACTATCCTTAGAGTTGCATCCTTTCACCAAGGGGACAGAAGAAGCCCTGGGCGGCTTGTTCTGGATTCCAACTGGAACCAAGGAACTCTATCTGCTACTTCCTTCCTCCAGATCTCCTCCAGGACCATCAGTCCCACAGTCCTGCCAGGGCCCCAGCTTCCCCGGTTCCATGCAAAGATATGGGCCTTATGCCAGCCCTGGGGATCCCCATTCTGCATAAAGCACCTGAGGCTCAGGGGCTTAGGAGGCGTGAAGGTCGAGGGGCGGGATAGAGGTGCCCTTGCCCCCAGGTGCCATGGGCTTCTGCTGGACACCCAGATCTGACACCTGAGTCCACAGGGCCATCTGTAAAACCTCTGCTGTGATGCCAGCAGGTCTTCTAACCTCACACTGGGCCTCAGGAAGCAGAATCATGGGGAAAAGTGAATTTAAAAAAAACCACGGGGAAACCTGGTGGAAATGTACTGATGATTAAAATGAATTTGGAAAAAAAACTTACTGATGAAAAAAATCAGTGATTACTGAGCACATTAAAACATTCTCTTGCTGTGTGTGGTGGCACATGCCTGGAATCCCAGCACTCAAGAGGCTGAGACAGGAGGATCGCTGTGAGTCTGAGGCCAACCTGTGCTACACAGTGAGTTCAAGGCCAGCTTGAACTACATAGCAAAACCCTGTCTTAAAAAAACAAAAAACAAAATCTACTACTTTCATATTTTACTCTTTTGGAACAATTCCATCAACACCCATACATACATGTTTCCATACATGTATGTTTCCATATATCTGCTGTTCTTTGAAAAGTCTTTCTCTATAAATGATTTAACAAAATAATAAAGAAGGGATTACCAGTGATATAGCTCAGTGGCATAAATGCCTGCCTAGCAAGCACAAAGTCCTGAGTTTGATTCCCAGCTTGAAGAAGAAGAAGAAGAAGAAGAAGAAGAAGAAGAAGAAGAAGAAGAAGAAGAAGGGAAAATCTTCCCTATACTCTAAATGGTACATAAACACAGCCTCCCCTCCTGGAGGTAGCATTTAAGTCTCCTCTTCCAGGATAGAGTGGACTCTGATTCATGTCCAAAGAACAAAAGTACAAAAAGGCAAAAGCAGTACCTTTATGTAAAAAAGAAACCTGGCAGATACCATCTGGACTAACCAGTGAAGGTCCACAGTGTTGGGCTACGTCACGCTGCCATGCTGTACCCCTGGATCAGAGGTGTTTCCCCTCTGAGGAATCATCTCCCCAAACACACAGTCCTGTCAAATCCTGAGAAACATTAGATAGGTCCACACTAAGGGACAGTCCACAAATACCTGGCCAGTCCTCCTCACTATGGTAAAGACCATGAAAATCAAGGAAAGACCGAGACACAATCACAGAGTAGGAAGAGACGTAGATATAAACCATTATACAAGTGACAGCAAATCTGTGGGTGAACTGGAGTGCTTGCACTGCCAGTGGGGAACAGTTTGGTAATTTCTTATAAGATTAAACATACATTACTCTGTGACTCAACAGTCCCACCTCCAGATACCTACCTACCCAATAGAAATGAAAATTTCTGTCCATGCAAAGTCTTGCATACGAATGTTCACAGCATCTTTAACCATACTAGCCCAAAATGGGGAGCAACTTAAAGGTTCAACAAGTAATGGGTAATCAAATTGTGGTCTCTCTATACAATGGAAAATAACTCAGTAATGTGAAGGAAGGAACTCCAGACACAGACATCATATCTCAAGATCGTGTTGAGCAACAGAAGGCAAACAAAGGACCAGATCCTGTAAGGCCCAATATATATGAATGTTTAAACTCAGAGACAAAAAGCACATCTGTGGTTGCCTGGGTCTGGAGTTTGAGTAGTGGTGGTGCAGTGATGAATACATTGCACAAAGGAATGTTTTGGAGTGATGTCAGCAACATGTATCTAGATGTGGTCACATGGATACACATATTTGTCAAAACTCACTAAACTGTGTTAGACATTGTAGTGCCTGACTGTAATTGCAGCCCTTGGGAAGCTGAAGCAGGAAGATTGCTGTGAGTTCCAGGCCAGCCTGGGATACATAGTGAGTTCAAGGGCAACCTGGACAATACTAGATCCTGTTTGAAAAACAGAACAACTCTTTAGCCTGCACACTTCAAATGTGTTATATGTAAAGTATGCTTCAATAAGGTTGATTTTTTTTTAAAGACACCTCTTGAATCTGTTTATTTTGCCAGCTCTCTTATTAGGGATCCTTGCCTCAGTGCCAGTTATTAGAGACCCCTGCAGTGGGTTCCAGTCTCCTGCCTGGGTTACTGCACATGGAAAGAAAAAAAAAAGAGCAAGAGACTAAGTAGAAGGTGCAGAGCAGGGATCTGGGATCACTAGCGGCTTTCTAGGAACAAAAGGCCCCAACCTCCAGCTAACTGGCCTTTTATTACCCAATGTAGGGAGGTACTTTTCCTAGAAGCACAGAGGCAGTGGTAGAATGGGCAAGTTTAACATCATAAAGGGAACAAGCCAAACTCCATCTCCACACCTGGTGCAAATCTCACTGACCAAGAGGAAGGTGATTTCTACATTCTAAAACCAGACCAAACAAGGCAAGGATAGCCTAGGAAAGATTCTATGTCAATTTACAATTTATGTTCTTTGATATGGATTAAAAACTGGTGGGCAGGGCCAAGGATTTAGCTCAGTGACGTAGGTGCCTTCCTGGCAAGCACAAGGTCATGGGTTCAATTCCCAGTACCAAAAACAAAAAAACCCAAAAAACCAAAAAAAAAAAAAAAACCAAAAAAAAAAAAAAACTGGTGGGCAATTTAATACCAGCTGAATTAAATCAGCATGGTGCTGAGTGTAGATGGCCCACCTGAGAAAAGTTGTCAGCATAAAAGGAGACTTGGAGAGGAATAGCATTGTGGGTTCTCCTAAACCTTGCTGTTGTTTGCAGTTGTTGGTCCTCCTGGAGGAGCTTGTGGAGTTTCTTCCCTGATATGAATTAGGCCATGATCATCAGAGGAGCTTGGGGTATTGCTGAGAGTGGCTGGGGCCCACTTTAGGGGAGCTCTGGTCCTTACAGTGAGCATCACTTCCTGGCTCCAAAAATGTGTGCTATTTAATCTCCAGATTTGTCACACTGGCTTTCTGACACTAACTCGACTGTTCTCATTGTCAGAGGAGTTTGGGACCTCATTGTTGCTGAGGAAGGCTGTGGTATTTTTCAGGGGAGCCCGGGTCCTTATTTTGAGTTGCTTCTTGGCTCCAGTGTAGAACTCTCAGCCTACTGGCACAGAACCTTCACCCCACTGGCATAGACTTTCTGGCTTTCACTGCTGACCTTTGGGCCTTCCCAGCGTGGATCCATAAAACAGACTTGCATGAGTCATTGTCATGGGCTTTAGGCCTCCAGCTGGACTCATGCAGGACATTGCTGTGGGATCCAGGCCCTCGGCTGGATTTTCTAGGTTTTTAGTATTGTGGACAGATTTCCTGCACTTTCTTGTATTTTACTCTGGGTGACCATCATAAAATATTATAAATTCTGTGTCCTGTTTGTAATTGTTCTCCTTGCAATCCCTGGCTGCAGCAGTCTATAACACTATCCTTTTGCAAAGCTCCTGAAGGAGTTATCTGTACTCTCACTGAAGCCTGTCTCAGTCAGGCTTTTGTTTCATCATGCAGTGGAAACTGCCTCAGGATGACAGTGATTTAGACGAGCTAAATCCAAAGGTCTCATTCTCATTTCTCAGTCATATCTTATTCAACCTATCAGGAACATTCCATGCAGTTCACTCCTTCTTCCTGTAGGCACGTTCTTCCTCCAGCTCCCAGAATGCAATAGTCTCTTGATTTCCTTTAATCATCTCATTACTGCCCTCCAACTTCCTTGGCTGCTTCTCCTTGGCTTTTTCACTCCCTCTGCTGGAGAGATGTAGGATCCTCGAGTCCCAGGCCCTGCAATCCCATCCATCTGTACACTGAGGACTTCCTAGATGATAGTGAGTTTTTGTCTTCAACCCAGATCTCTCTCTCTCAAATTCTACTCTCATAATTCCGATTGCCTACCTGACATTTTTCTTTGGATATTGAATAAATACCTTTAACTCAACAACTCCAAAGCCAAACTCTTAATCTCCAGTGTGTTAGTTCACTTTTCATCACTGTGACAAATGCCTGAGAGAATCAATTTAAAAAGAGGAAAGGTTTATGTTGGCTCACAGTTCCAGAGGTCTCAGTCCATGGCAGCTTGGCCTGATTGCCGTTGGCCTGTGGTGGGGCAGCACATCATGGTGAGGAGAGCGTGGCAGAGGAGTCCATTCATCTCATGGTGGCCAGGAAGCAAAGAGAACAAAGGCTGGGGCCCCAATAGCCTCTTCAGACCTAACTTTCTACCATAGGCCCCATCCCATGAAGGTTCTACCACCTCCTAAGAGTGCCATGGGCTGGTGACCAAGCCTTCAGGATGTGGCATTTGGGAGACATTTAGGATTCAAGCTTTAACATCTCATTAACTGGTTCCACTGTAGCCTTTCTTCTCTGTGGAGAGCCCTGATATCTTACCATAGGCTTAGATCCAAAGCCTAGCAGTTGTCCTTGACTACTCTATCTCACATCCCACTGGCTCTGCCTTCAAAATTGATCTATTCTTTATCATCCATGCTGTTGCTGTCCTGATCCAGGCACCACCGCTTTTTGTCAGATTATTCACTGGTCCCTTTCTTTCCACTCTTGCCCCACAGTGACCTGTTCTCAACACAGTAACAAAGTTAAAATCCAAGTCAGGCCCTGTGAGAAGTCCAGGCGCCCTTCATTTCTCTCAGAATGAAAGCCAGTGCCCTTGCAGTTGCCTGCTAGGCTGTCAATGACCTGCCCTCTTACCTCCTTCCCACTCCCTCACCTTGGCGATTCAACCTCTTTCCGGACATGCTGGTCTTTCAGCCATTTCTCAACCGTGTCAGGCACATTCCTGTCTGCCTTTGCTCTAGATGTTCTCTCCGGAAGTTTGCCCTCCTGTACAAGTTCTTCACTTTCTTCTGTGCTTTGCCTCCAGTCTGCTCCAATATCACCTCACCTAGGTCAGCTCTGAGCTCCAAATTTAATGAAAGTTAGTGTAAACTTCCCCCCCTCAGGCATTTATTTCCTTACTTTGTCCCATTTTCCCTTCATTTCCACAGCATGCAACTCTTTTTAATAGATCATTTGATCTGATTATTTTGTTTACTTTTTAAAATTGCGTGTCTATTCAAACAATCCCTTTTGTATCCCAAGTTCTAGAATAGTGTCTGGTGCCTAGTAGCTGCCCAGGAAGTATTTGTTTTGCTGGGGGTTTATTCTGCGGTGCTGGAAATGGAACTCAGGGCCTTGTATTTGCTAAGCAAGCACTCTGCCACTCAGGTATCGTCCAGCCCAATGAGTATTTGTTGAATGAACTAATGAAGTTTCACCAGTGAGAACGAACTTCCCACCCCTGGCTTCTCAGCCCAGGTCTGACTGGGCTGATTTGAGAGACAACCAAGCAAAAGGGGGTCTGGGGAGATCCCCTTCCACATCAGGACTGAGAAGACCCGGATCGGTGTTGAGTCCTCCCAGTGTGCTGTTGGTACCTTGGGTCTCAGCCTGGGCTCTGGTTTGCTGGGCTGAGGCCAATGCCTCCTTGCTAGAATCATATCTGGATTACTGTGTCTTCCAGGAACACTTATGTAGGTGACATTTGTCTAAGTCCCTCCTAGTAGCCACTAGCTCTATGTGGCAAATGAGCCTTTGAAATGCAACCAGTTGGAAGTGAAATGTGCTAAAAGGGGAAAATTTCAGACTTCCTACAAACAAAAAAATGCAGAATAACTCCTTGTCTTAGTCACTTTCTTGTTGCTGAAACAAAATACCTGATACCCACAATTTATGGAAGGAGAGTTTGTTTTGGTTTTTGTTTGTGTCTACATTTGGCTGGCTCCAAGGCAGGATGTCACGGCAGAGGGGCTCGTGCAGGAGCGCTGCAGTTCACAGCATGGTGACCAGGAAGCTGAGAGAGAGTACAGGGAGGAGCCAAGAAGGGCGACAACCTCCAAGTCAGTCAGACCAGGCGCTGCCTCCTAACAGCAAATCCGCCCTACCCCTCATCATCCAATCACCTTCCAAAGGCCCGGCCCCAAGCACAGGAGGCTTTGACGGGCAGCCAGATCTAAGCCATAATATTCCTTATAGTTTTAAACGTTGGTTACCTGTAAACAAGGATTCCACTTCGGATATATTGGGCTAAATAAAGTTCACTACTAAAACTAAGTTCACTACTTTAATGTGAGTAGAGTACTAGAAAATTCAAATGACAGAAGGGGGCTTGCATTATATACTCACGCCTTAGAAATCATATCCCAAGACCTCCAAAATCTGTATTTCCTGAATCCAAACTGATGGCTGCCTTACTTCTAGCAATGAGATACAGTTGAATTCCATTAAGACAAAAGCCCCTTCAACACTTCACTGATTGGTTTAATAGAGACTTTTGCACAGGCTTTGGCTTTGTTTTGATGCCTTATCATGGTGTGTTGTTTTACCTGAAGGGCAGAAAACCCTCTCGGAGAAGACCAGGCAGCCTCCTCCAGTTGTTCTGCAGATGTTTATTTAAACTCCAAGGCTGTGCCAGGAACTGGGTTAGAAGAATTTGCTTCCTTCCTAAGCTCTCACATGACCCTGGGTACTTGGCGGGTCACCCACTGAGGCACATGGGGCAGCCGTGGGAGTGTTGGGGTGCAGATGAGCAGGTGGGCTGAACCCAGATCTGCAGTGTGGCAGTGGAGCAGCTTGCAGAGTATTCCTGGGGGCAGCCAGCATGTGTCTCCAGCGTCATGGGATTATTTTGGGTTAAAACATTTGAGAATCAATAGCCTCAAGAAGACAGTCTTTCTAAACTCCCCTTGTCTTCCTAAAACCCAAGCACTTGTCCCAGAATTTTGCTATTGCAAATCCCTTCCTAGAGTTTCACAGCCAGAGAAGACGGACCCTGATCACTCAAAGGAAGTCAGTGCAAAAAGCGTCTGCACTCGGATAACTTGCCTAAACAAAGGTGGTTTTAAAACAATCACAGTCCTTCCTAGTCTCCTAAGGGCCCATTTAGTTTTCCTCTTTTGTTGTCTTATGAGCACCCCCCTGGGAACATGGTATACTTGACTCATGTCATACTTTTTGATAAACTCTCACATACATACCTATGTGAATAAAGATTGTGCTTTTCTTTTGCTAATCTGTGTTTTGCCTGTTCCATTTATAAACCCCGGGAGCTGAACCTAAGAGAGTTTTTCCTTCCCAGCAATAGTCAGGCACCTGGAAGTGCTCAGAAATCAGCATGCTCTGTAGACCAAGGGGAAGGGGCTTTGTGTACTCAGGACCAAACAGAAGGGGGCTGTTGACTCAAAAACAGATCTGGGGGTGGAAATAAGCTGTGGGAAGACTTTTAGGGGAACACTGTGGAGCTGTGACTTCCTGGGGGCCAGGTCCAAGGGAGAATGGTCCAAGGACACCACAGGAAAAAGGGAAGACCAACGGAGTGGCTTAGCCACTTAGCTGGGCCTGGAAGGAGTCTGTCATCTTACCATATTGTTTTTATATTATTAAATCCAGCATCTCTTGAGGAGTTGTTCCTGGACCTTAGCTTTCTGCCCTTGGTCTTTCCAGGCAGTGACTGTCCCTTCCTGACTCGGGGCTGAAGCTCTGGGCTGGGAGTTACACTCCGAGTTCTCATGGCAACCTTAATAGGATTCACCCCTGGCTCTCTGCCTCTCTCTTCCTGTGCTGATTGTTGACAGGGAATGAGAAAAGCAAAAAAGGATTCATAAGACATCATATGGCTAGAAATGGAATTTAAAAAAAAAAAGAAAACAACACAATGTTATTTTTAATTTGTTTTACCAGCAACTCAGAAATGGAGGTCAATCATTTCAGAGAGGAAAGTGGGCGTACTTGTGCTGGCCGCTCCAGGAGGGACGCTGGACGGGAGGCAGGACGACAGCCAGGGAAAATGCGTTCCCAGCCAGCTTGCCCGGTAAGGAGCGGCTCTGCCGGGAGGAGGGCGAGTGTTGTCCATCTTCAGGGAACTGAGCATGTGTACACCTGCTGGGGACAAGCGGAGCTGTCTGGCGGTGGGGTGGTGGGGAAAAGGGTCAGCCTGCTGGTGGGGGTCCTTTCCTCCACCCAAAGCCATTGTCTGCCACAGGGTGTGGCTTCCATGGGCTGGAACTGTATTTATGGCTTTACGGAATTTTCCGAATGAAGTAACTTTTTTCCCCAGACCATTTTCTTCACAATTGAAATTAGATCCCCACAGTCCCTGAAGGCAAACAGAACAGCATGACATCACCAGCCCCTGAACTGTCATTTCAGACACCATTGTGCTGGCGTTGGAGATCACATGGATGAGATCCCGCCTTGTGGAGGTGGAACTCTGCTCAGGCAGTGAGGGGCCTGGGAAGCAGACGGGCACCAGGTACCAGGGCCACCCACAGGGCAGAACTAGTCAGGACAGTGTCTCTGCTTCCTCTCTAACTGCAGTGCTTTGGGGATGCTGCTCTGTGACACAAGCTGTGACGGTGACAACCCCTGAACCCCAACAGGACATTGACAAATGTGTTTCTCCTCTCTCGGCCTCTGAGGCTGAGGTGATAGCAGCCAGGAGCAGAGAGCTGACTCGGAGGTTATATGACTGGACTCAGTTTCTGTCTTGCCTTGCTAAACCTCCGAACTTTTTTTTGTGTGTGTGAAGGTACAGAGGAAAAAAAAAAAATCCCAGTTCTTTTACCCTATAAAGATGTGGCAGCTGCCAGGCGTGGTGGTGTACGCCTATAATCTCAGCACTCAGAAGGCTGGGGCAGGAGGATCGCTGTGAGTTTAAGGACAGCCTGGGCTACACAGTGAGTTTAGGGCCAGGCTGAGCAACATGGCAAGAACTTGTCTCAAAACAACAAAAACAAAAACAAAGAATGTGCAGGACCAAGTAAGACCGTAAGTAAATCAAACCAGAAAGCACAGCCCTGCTGACTCTTCTCACCCTTAGCTCTCTCTCAACACCCAACAGGGAAAGTTCTGTAGCTTCTCAAATATCCTTGGCTTCCTACAAGGGTGGTTTGGCAAGAGGGACTGTGTTTAGCATCCTCTTGAGCTAACAATTATGGTGTTATTTAATGGAAACTCAAAGAAGAACTGAAGCCATCTGGGAGCCCAGTCAGCCAGTGCTCATGGTCTGACCAGTCACCAGAGAACAAGACTCACCCCACCCTGCAAGTAAATGCCTCTCAGTGTAGCGCAGGGCTGTCTGAATTCTAGGCAGTGGTTTCCAAAGGGGGAGGGAACCATATAGTGACACTAATTGTGGATGATTATTATAAACCAAGGCCTGCATTTGTTACTGGCTAGCATGGGTCCTTGCTTCAGGGATAATAGAAATCAAAACTAAAGCACAAATTTGCAAAAAAAAAATTTTTTTTTTATCTAGCTCAGGTACTAGCTTTATTGGGACTTTGATGAAGCAGTTCAGACTGGCTTACCCTCAAAAGCAGGGGTTTAACTTTTAGGAATTAGCAGAGTGGCCCTGAAGCAAGGCCAGCAGATCGTTATAGCTGCTGGTTTCAAAAAGGAGCCTAAAGAGAATTCTTTCTGTGGTCTGTTGGCCATTTCAGAACTTTGGAAGTGGATTGGTCAATTCATCAGAAAGAAATAGCAGGTGAGTATGGCGGACTTTAGGGGGCCTGCAGGGGAGAGACCCTGGTGCCTCGGGACCTGCACAGTGCAGTTGACTAGGGGTGCCAGAAGAACAAGGAGCTCCCCCCCTCTCTGGGGGCGGCTGAGAGGGTGGCAGACTTTCGGCGGCCTGAAGGAGACAGACTCTGGCGCATTGGAATCTGCACCATACGGTTGACTTGGGGTGCCGGGAGAACAAGGAACTCTTCCCATCTTGGGGAGCGACTGTGATCCTGCCTGCGTGTGGGCTGAGAATCAGACATCTCATGTCATCCTGTCCCCCATCTCGCGTGTTCCTTCCCCGTCCCCCCTGCCTAGCAAGTGGGAGCCAGTGAACTACACATCTGGTGAAAAGATTGGCTATGTTATTTAGTATGAGCTCTCCATATGCAAAGATAAGGACTACCATTTGGAAGAAAACGAGACAATATGACAGTGAAGATTTCTGGTTGTCTTGCTTTGAAATGCTTTCTTATGTCCCATTCTGTTCTGTTTTGTTGTGTTTAATTTTACTCCCTTTTATAATAGAATAAAAAAAGTTTAAAAAAAAAGGAATTAGCAGAGGTGGGTCAGGGTCCACTCAGTTGTGACTTCAGCGCTGGTTTTGTAGTTCAGATTGAATCCTTGTGACTTATGGACAATACAGTTCCTATGGGAAAAATTATGGGGCATCTCAGCCGGGAGCTGTCCTAGAACCCAAGGTGACTATAAGCTTATGGCAATGGAGAGTCCAGATGTAGCCGAATGTCCCTGTAAATCTTTTATCTTAATGTCCTAAATCTTAAGTAATAACAAGACAGGTTAGTTAATTCTAGAGCTAATAAACCTGGCTTTGCCAACTTTTAGACAGTCCCTAAATGACTAACATGTCTATATGCAGAGCTGCGAAGGATTTAACCCAGAGTTTCACAAAATGAAGGCCAAGCTTTGTTCTGCTTTTAGTTACTTACTGGGTTTCCACAGGCTCGAGGGAAAAGTCATTTTAGCAAACATCACTTTGAGCTCCTGACTGCCAGAAGAAAACACAAAGCATGATTTTGATAGGTGAATAACATGTTCAGGGCCCAGGAGTTTTTGTTCTTTTGTCCTTAGTGACACCTTAGTCATGACTGTCACACTGAGCACTTCACATGCATTATCTCATCTGCTCCTCCGGGTCGGGTAGCGTAGCTGATCCCACTTAGCAAATGATGAAACTGAGGCTAGAGGAGAAGGGGGAAGCAGCCTGCCACAGGCCAGGCCATCACTACTGGGTGTCTGGGGCTAAACCCAGGTCTGTCTAGTCCCAGGCCATGTGTCTAGTTGCCACACCACTCTGACTAGCAGACACAGGCAGAGAGCGTCTGTTACAGGTGTGCCTCAAGCACCTTGATTTCACCTGAACCCCATAAACCATGGTGGGGGAGTGAGGTGTGTATCTGCAGGTGTTGTTCTTACAGCACCTGGGGAAGGGCCACCCAGATCATCCTTTGTATCCCTTCCTGTCACTCAGAAGCCCTGTGCTGACTCTATCTAAATACAATGATCAAGAAAGATCACCCATATTTTAAGGCTGACACTGAAAGAAGTTGAACGGCTATATTTTTCCACATCTGGGCATATTTGAGCAGCTATAAACCAAAGGACTAAAGTTAGGCTGCTTTGGGAGTCATTAGGACTTCATTAAAGATGACAAAGAACTTTAATCAGTGGGGGAAAAGGGGCTTAGCCATATGGATGTGGAGCTGGAGTTGCTTTTTCTATTAAGAGAGCATTCTGAGAAGGTTCTAGTTATGCAGGCTGTAAATGGGCATCATAACTTCGGGGGTTGGGGAGCTCTAGGCCCTATCCATTTATCACATTCTCTGAGCCCGGGGCAGGGAAAGAGGTAACTGCTTGTTTTCCCAGTGTCTCTTCCAGCCGCAGCTCAAGGCTGGGGCAGGGCAGGCCTGGGCTTAGAAAGGCGTACACTGTATCAAAGGGAAATAAGATAAGACAGAGTTCCTTTGTGATGTAGTCAGGGGTTGTGAGGAGAACTATTAGAATCAGGACACAGAATTTATAATATTATTTTATGATGGTCACCCAGAGTTTAACACAAGAAAGTGCAGGAAATCTGTCCATAACACTAAAGATATACAATATTCAGCCAAGGGCCTGGATCCCACAGCAGTGTCCCACGTGAGTCCAGATGAAGACCTAGAGCCCATGGCATTGCCTCCCACGAGTCCAACTGGATGTCTAGAGCCCACGAGAAGGACTCACGCCAGTCCCTTTTATAGATTCGCGCTGGGAAGGCCCAGAGGTCAGTGATGGAAGCTGGAAAGTCTATGTCAGCGGGGTGAAGGAGCTGTGCTGGTAGGTTGAGGGTTCTACACTGGAGCTGAGGAGCTGGGAGCATGCTCACAACAAGGACCAGGGCTGCCCTGAAAAGCACCACAGTCACCCTCAGCGACACGGAGGCCCCAAGCTCCTCTGATGATAAGAACAGTTGAGTACATGCCAGGAAGCCAGCATGAGTTTGTCCTGGAGATTAAGCGGCACACATCTTCCCCTCCAGAGCCAGGAAGTGATGCTTGGTGTAATGACCAGAGCTCCCCCAAAGTGAACCATAGCCACTCTCACCAGCAAGGTCCCGAGCCCCTCCGATGATGATGGTCAAACCCACACTAGGGAAGCTAGTCATGATGAGCTCCCTCCAGGGGAACCAATGGCTTAAAGAACAACACTTAGAGAAACCCACAATGCCTCACTTGTCTTCTCCACGTCTCTATCTATGCTGGCAACTTTCCTCAGGTGGAGCATCTATGCTCTGCACCATGGTGATTCAATTCAGCTGGTGTTAAGTTGACCACCAGTTTTTAATCCATAACACTTTGCATGGGGACCGAGGCTGCCATTTCTGGAATGGGAATTCCAGGATGGTGACCTGCAGTGGCTGAGCTTGGCTGATTGAGGATGTGATGCCTTGCATTTCATTTGATTGACGCAAATGCTCTGTCAGTGAACTACACCCCCAGCCCCAGAACACGCTTTTTGAATTTCACATCACATTTGAATTTAAAACATTCTTATAGTTAGATGGTGAAGACAGTGGCACCACACTCTGGGATCGAAGAGTGCCACCATAATCACAGAGACAACTCCACGCTTCCTAAATAGAAAAAAGATGAAGCACAAACACAAGCTTCTAACAGGTCTCACTCTGTGAGCTCGAGGCATAGTGCTATTGGAGGAAGACCTTTGTAGCAAATGTAACTACCAATATCTGCACCTTTTCTCATGGAACTTAAATGAAATTACTCTCCAGACTGTTACAGTATGCGTTTAGCATTTTAAAACTTTACAATTGGTTGTGTTTCCCTGCTCCATGTAAACCTGAGATCGGGTTATGAGGCTGGGCATTTTCCTTCTCTCATCACTGGGGTGATCTCCAGGATCTACTGAGGACTGAGGGGTTTCTTTATGGAGGACGGTGATAATTAGATGGTGCCTGGCAGATTCTAGAGTATAAATAGTACATTGTAACATATTAATTATAATAAATATTATAATATTTATATAACATGTGTGTATGTTATGATATTTATTACATGATTATTTTCATTTCTATGAAAACCCATGGGTAGTCTGCAAATCATAAAGCAGTGATTAAAACTTCTTAAGCAAATCAGAAATTTTGTGATCACATGTAGATGTGTTGCACATCAAAAGCTAGAATTTGGTCCATAAAATACATCATTTATCCTGTCAAGGCAGGGAGAAGTAACATAGATTGACATGGAAATGCTCTACAGCACAGACACCTGCAGAGGGATCTTACTCAATACAAGCGGGCTGGACGGTGTAGGAGTGAAGCAGTGGAGCTAGAGAGGTTCGTGGTCTATTCTATGACTGCATGGCTCAGGAGACACCTTTTACTCTTTAACCTTCATGTTCTGTAACCATCTCCACCCTTATTGAGCCTGGAACAAACATAGCACTGAAACAAGTTAGTTAATATTTTTGTTAATTGCATTAAAGTTTTGAGGTTGTCATCGTATCTGGTTTACACATAGAAACAGGTTCAGAAAACAAGTTTTTTCGGTCTGTTTTTTGGTTTTTGAGACAGGGTCTCACGATGTAGTTCAGGCAGGCCTTGAACTCACTATGTAGCCTAGGCTGACCTTGAACCCGCCGTGGTCCTCCTGCCTCTGCCTTCCAAGTGACTACAGACTACAGACACCTGCCACCACGCCCAGCCTATTTAAAATATTTGGCCAAGGTCATATTAAGTAGAGCTGGGAGCTGTCAGCATCAAGCCCACATGTTTTCCAGCACAGCCACAGCCAATATAATCAGATTCAAAATTGGAACTTACTCAGAATAACTAGTAATAGTGTATGGTTCAATACTGCAAAACACAGAACTGTTATCAGGTTAAATATGCTTCCCCTCCTCCCAAATCAAGAGATCTACCAAAATAAAGGTGCAATCTCCATGCCTATTGCTTGTAAAATAAAAATGCAAATTTTTGTGGGGAGGGCCTAGGGTGACATTCAAGGATCCTGATATTTTATTTTCTCTTAAACTTGAACCACAGTCTAAGAGAACAGCCTGTGCCGATGGAATAGTAGTAACTAGGACTACTCAGAGTAAGTTAGTTTTTTGCCAGCTTTCTGTGCCAGTGACCTAGAAACTATTTCAAAACTTATTTTTATTTCATAGGAACTGCAGTTTCAATGAAGCAGGCCTGACAACTCTGACCCAGTCTTCAAATTTAGAAACTAATCCCCAAAGAAAGGGAATCATTTTTATTGTGTCAGAAAGTTAATCTTCTCATAGCCCCGTGATAGGAGGAAATAACTCTGCAGTGCCATACTTTGCAGTATTTGTAATTTATAGTAGGATGATTCAAGAGAATTAGGCTAGCGAATTTTCTTGAACCTCCAAAAAAGGAATTTGTGCTATGCACACCTACAAACATATGAGCATTTTGCAGAGTTAATGTTCCACATCATAAAATTTTAAATACTCATAGAGAGATACTGTGAAAAGAAGAGGAAAATAATAAATGTTATGAGAAATATATCTACTCATTAAGTATTACTTGTATTCCTTAATTTGTAATAATTCAAGTGAACAATTTCTATTTTTAAAAAAAATCTCAGGAAACATACTATTGTGTATCTCAAATTGGAATTTCCCTAGGTCAGGGCATATTTTGAAATTGATACTACAATTAATTCAGACATTAAAAACCCCAAAATGCAGGTTAACAACAAAAAGCCATAATGATTTTTTTTTTTTTACACTGGGGATTGAACTTACAACCTCGTGCTTGCCAGGCAGTCGTTTATGCTGCTGAGCTAAATCCCTAATCCTGACACAATGAATCTTTACAGAGGAAAAAAAAAGAAAGAGGAAACATATGGATATCCTCAAACGAGTGATTTCTAAGCAGAGACAACGAGCATTGTCATTGTCCTGAGCGTGGCCATCCTGGCTCCTCTCGGATCTCGTTGTGGGAGGACACACAGGCAGACGTGGTGACCAGCTCACAACACCTGACAAGTGAATGGTGTCTTTTTCTTGCTCTGTTGTCTGACACAATGCCTCACTAACTTGAATTTGCAATCCTCCTCCTGCCTCAGCCTCCAAGTACTAGGGTTAAGGCATGTGCCACTATGCCTGTCTTGAATGGTATTTTTAAGCACTATCAAACAGCATCTTATAATCCCAGGGCTTCAGTCTACATACGTTCCTGGAACCTTTGATCTAACTCAGGGATGGCAAACCCATGGCACATGTGCTGCAGTGGGCTGTTTGTTACCATCGAAAGGCTCGCCACTGTTGTCCTGACTTGAATAAAAAATATGCAGCCCAGTAACCCTAGAGACATAGTTGCTCTTATAATACAGAAAGTGCTGTGACTAGTCAGCAGCAGAGTTGTTTGATTGACGCTCCGGAGCTATTTGCTTAGCATCCTGAAAGAATTTCCCTGGTATACAGGGATTTGTAGAGAAAGTTATGTAGATTTTTTTTTTTTTTTGAGATGTGGAAAGATTTCTTAAGAGAAACTGTTTCTCAAGAGATGATGCTAGGTTTATGATGCTTCTCTTGCTGATAAACAAATTGCAACTGGGTTACAGAATTATATGTTCTTGGCTCATAAGGTTATCAACTTGATAACGAGGTCATCAAGACTATTCACATACACAGAAGCCCATGGAAAGGAAGCGCATCTTTATCTCCAACACCAGTTACTTGTATTTAAAAATAATATTTGGAACAGGATATGGGGGGATGATGGGCATGGAAGGAACAGTATGAAAAAGAACTCATAAATGTTTCTTTCCTAACTACGGGCTAGGGGTCATTCAGCCTTTCTTGCCCCCCCCCCCGCCTTCTACCATGCATGACCTCTACTGTCCCTCTATCTCTAAAGGCAATGACTGCAGTAACTTTGTTAATGTCTGTTTTTCAGGTTTGACTCAAATGATCCATCAGAATGCTAGAACAGAACCACCTAGGACATTTGATTTCCATGGTTCAGAATAACACCTGCTTCATCAGCTGAACTTAAATCTTTTTTGGAACAAGGAAAGACACATAAACAAGGTAAATGGACATTCTCAGGCACGCCAGAAAACCTAATTGCATTTTAAATAGGCAGCAATGAAGCACTGTTTCCAATTTCAGAAGGTCAATATATTTTTTCCTGTTATATTCCAGAGAAAAAACTAGGTAGTTTAGTGCAAGTCCTTTCAATTCACACTAAAAAGAATACCTAACTATTCATCCATCATGATCTAAGAGAAATTACACAGAATAGCTTAAATAAAATAATACATCACCATAATGACATATATTACAATTGCCACCAAGGAAACCCAAGTTTGGCACTAAGTTCTCAGCATCAGGGTTAAAAAATAATTCTAGTGATCAGTCACACAGTTGTTGGGGAATATAATGTGAAATAACTGCTCAGAGAAAATACAGCTGTTTGTGGTTGTAAGAAGCAAAATCCCTTCTCAGGGGTCTTCATGAAGCACTGTGCCGACAGTGTTCTAAATAGCTTTCTTTAGCACAGACGCAGAGGTGTTATGGTTTGTGTCATGACCATACCTGCCGCTTTTGGAAGGTGACTGGAATTATGGGAGTTTATATCTGACTTCCTGCTAGGAGGTGGGACCTGGTGGGAAGCGGCAGTCACTGTGGGCATGGCCCACAGATTAGACTCTCTTCTAGGTTCCTCCCTTGACTCTCTTCTTTTCCTGGATGCCGTAGGGTGAGCAGCTTTTGTACATGGGACCTTCCACTATAACCATTTGGCCTTGGAGCGAGCTATGGACTGAACCTTCTACAAACTGTGAACCAAAATACACCTCTCCTTCTTCAACTCAGGAGTATGGGGTATTATTTCTCAATAATGAGGAAAGTGACTAAGACAAGTGGTTAGGTCCACAGGCTAGGAGGGTTTTCACTCCCAAATGATGACATCACAACTAAGCAAAGATCACAGCATGAAGGTCCCCCAGCCTGAATCCAAATCCCAGCCCTGCCACTTAATTACTTTGGGACCTTGGATATTACTTGAACCTTCTGGCCCCTTGGTCTCCCTGAAGATAACAGCATTTGTGACAAACATCGGTTATCGAGCCCTGTACAGTGTGCAGTGTTACCACTTGAGGGAGAGTGCAGTATAGGTAACTAGGGTGCGTACGGCTGTCAGGCCATCCTAGGGTCTAGTTCCACAGGGATCTGACATGAGCCCAGGAAGGCGTTAGACAAGTGTGCAAAATACGGAAATGTTATCCGTGCCATCAACATAACTACCGCTGGTGCTTACTGACGACTGAAGTGTGATTAATGCGAGTACAGAATTGAATTTTCAATTTAATTTAACTTGGCGGCTACTGCGCTGGACAGCACAGATGCGGAAGTTCCATCGCTACAGTTTGGTGGGTCAGTGCACCTCTAAAACACTTCCTCAGCACTATCTCTAAATAGTTTTTAGTTCTGGATGACTATTCGGTAGCAAGGAACTCCATACCATAGTCCTTGATATCTAACTTCACTGTGGCCAAATCCCTGTCTCCAGGTGAACGGCGGCCCCTGCCTTGGGCGGGGGAGCAGTTGGTTGTCACATAAAAACAAGAGGAAGGGATAACTGAGCAGCATGCCAGACTGGGGCCTTGAGGGCAGCCAAGGGGTATCCAAGGCAAAGCCTACAGCCTTCCCAGAAAGTAGCTTTGAATCCACTTGAGAGCACATCGGACAGGCTCTGGTCTTAACAATCTTAATGAGTAGTTTAATCAGTCACTTGCCTCATCCCCCTTCCTCTACTCCCTGTTTTATTATCTGGAGAAAAGCTATTTTCTGATACTACTCAGAAGGTAAACTGTTTGAAAAACAGATGCCAAGAGGACTAAGATAAGCTGAGTACTGGTCCCCAATAAAAGGGAGTGATGATTGCTGAAGTTGATAAAATGATTTCAAATAAGTTATGTAATATAAAAGTAAGGTAAAGGGAAAGTAATTGATAGTAAAATGTGTATATAAAATATGTATTTAAAGCAAAGTGTATCAGAAGGAACAGTAAGTTATTGATACCTGTAACAAAATTACAGTGGTAACTTATAACATTGTTAACAACTTTTAAAATAGCTATAATTTTGGTTTTTTTTTTTCTAAATACAAGGTTTCCCTATGTTGTCCAGACTAGCCTTAAGCTTGCAATCCTACTGCCTCACCCTCCTTCAGTAGCTCAGATTATAGGCATGTACTACCATTGTTTGCTTGGCCAAGTTTTGAATAAAAACAAAGTGGAACCTTTCCTTAGTTATCTTGTGGTTTTATTTTTGGAAAATTTATGGTATGTTCAAACTATTCCAAAAAACAGTTTCAGATAGCTAGAATGGTTTTTGTTTCCTTAACTTATGAATGTCTAGCAGAATACTCAAGAATCATGTAGGATATATCATAATTCTTTGTCGTTTTAAACTGTCCCATCTGCTATCGGATGTAAAACACTGAAGACTCCCACCCATTAACTGTCAACAGTGGCCTCAATCATTTCTGAAATGTTAGTCAGTTGTGTAAATTCTGCCAAACCCACCCCACCTGTCATCAGTCTAGGCCTACGTCAGCGGGGACATGGCTCTGGTTGGTTTGAGAATAGGGCACAAGATGTAACGTCCTAGAAGGAAGCCAGAGAAATGAAGGTTTCCTCTTCTACCTGGTTATCAATGGATGCGCTGCCTGGAAATTCTATACTCACCTGACAACTAGTGACAGGAGGGCTGAGAGCCCACAGCCCGGGGCACCAAGCTAAAGACCTCGAATTATGCCGCCTTTGGGATCTATCTCACCACTGGAACCAGTGGTTCAAACTGCTTCCAATTCGGACTTTGGTACTTGCAAATGAAAGCACTTTGATACATTATAAACAAGCTAAAGATGGTTAACATAAAGTTAAAATTTAAAATAGTGGGGAAAAAAAAGACACCAAGAAGGAGATAACAGCAAAGGTGGGTGCTGCTCCAGCATCTACACCAAGCGGCAACCACCACGGCGATGCAGCGGAAGGAAAGCTGGGGCTCCTCAGAGAAGGGGCTACGCAGCGCTGCCCCGGAGTCCTCAGCCACCAAGCGGCAGCCGCTCTCTGGAAGAAACCAGCAGCACAGTTCACACGTGCAAGCTGTTGGGGGACCATGGGATGCAAAAAGCTATTTCCTTTGAAAATTAAAAATATAGTGATACTGTGGGCAGATGATTAAGGCTCTGCTTTCGTGAAGTTTGTAATGACAGAGACAAATAAAAAACACGTTTACAGGGATGCAGACCAAGAAATGAAAAAGAAATGCAGTCACGCCAAGTCATCAGGTGGTGGGGATAGATGGGCTGAAAAGTGGGAGGACCACGGTAAACTATGGAAGGTTTTCTGACATGCCAGGGTCTGAACTTGAATACTAAGTTCTTCCACCCGGAGAGTGCTTTAAAAAGGAGCATTATATTGGCAGGAGCTATTCCTACTCCCCATTCCTTTTCTCCAATAAATTTCCCTATTCTTAAAAAAAACCCAGAGCATTATAGAAGTAGCAACAGGAGTGGAAAATTTAGCAATGCCCCGCTGAGATGGCAGCAGGCAGGCTTTGGATGGGCACTGCACGGTCACCAGCTTTGTGACAGACAGCCGTGCACTAGGACAGCCAACTGCCAACTGGAACAGAGCTCCATCTGAGACCCCGGCTCCGTCACGACCTCGCTGTGTGACCTTAGGCCGGACGTGGCATTTACCCTTCCTTGAGTCAGTTCCTCATCTCCGCCACGGGGCCGCGTCCTGCTCTGCGAGTGTGAGGGGAAAGGAGACGAGGCCACGCCAAGCGCCAGGCCTACCCGGGAGCTGCGCACGCTTCGGCTCACAGCCGCTCACCAGGCTACTTCCAGGGAGTTAGAAGGCAACCAGGCGAAGTCTCTCGATATGACATCAGGTTTCAAAACAAGCCTTGTTTTTTTAAACAGCCAGTTGAAATCTATCATAAAATCCTGAAATCAAAAGAAAAGCCATGATACACTAAAAAAACAGACTGTAGTTAAGGATTTATAAATACATTTATTGGTGATATTATGGAATGATGAATGCAGAGAACAGAATACAAACAAATCTACACTTCAAAGGGAACATGAATCTTAAAAAAACATATTTAATATATTAATCAATTTGCATATTTGTTTAGACTTACAATGTAAAGTTAATTCCAAAGTTTTCATTCTGATCTTTTCTTTTGCTGTAATTACATGGACTATGATTACTTTTGTTTGCACCTAACCTAAAAGCAAGACTCTGCAAACTGATGCTGAAGCAGCCAGTTAATTGGAAATTTTAAAGCAGCTCTGTAAGAGGATAAAGCCATTTGAAAGAAAGCCTCACAACTACTTATATAAATAACAAAGAATGTATCAAGAAGCAAAAGGATCATGGATGTAGCAATTCTAGTCTAACTGCAATTTCTAAGTCTAGCAACAATTCAACTAGCATTCATTTATATGCCTGTGTTTCGGAGTATAAAACCACCAGTTTTCAATATAATTTTCAGACTTCACTCAGTGGACGATTATTAAGCCTTAATATTCTTTTTTTTAATGTTACTTTTTTTTGGTGCCAGGGATCAAACTCACGACCTCGCGTTTGCCATGCAGGCACTTACGCCGCTGAGCTAAACCCCCGGCCCTTAATATTCTTTTATAATAACCTAAGAATATGACTTACACATTACAGAATCATTAACAGAAGAGGGCTTCTGCAGTTATAGTCTGGAGGCCAGACTTCAATTTTACGTAATGTTACCTTCCATAAAACGTTTACGACACCAAGGACAACACTGTTGAGACCGTTAGTGCAGAGACACTCCATCTTTCCCAACCGCCACAGGATTACTGATCTGGGGGGCTGTTACGCAAACTGAGACAGCCTCTAAATAGACCGTGCATTAAACAATTATGATACAACTGTGGCCACACGGCTAGCTTATGGAACTGATAATAAATAGCACTACAGAATTATAGTGACAGTTTAGTGTAAGAACTGTTTTTCCCTGCCAACTACTCAGTAGAAAAAGGGAACCTCTAAAATAAACACATGGGGCAAAGGAAAGTGAACAAAGTGAACTTCTTAATGTTACTTCTCAGATAACTTTGTTAGCAGTTTATAAAGATCAAAATGACCCTAAGACAATTAAATGTAAGATCAAATCAATCAGTTCTAGAGAAAGGACAGCTCATTTTCACAAGTTTTGTTTGATTTATAACTAGACTTGAAAACGTTTCAATTAAGTCAGCTTCTAACTACTAATCTGACATACAGAGTATGAAAAAGTACTTCAACTTTTAAGTGGAATGGTTTCATTCCCCTCTCCCCAGAGACCATCATAAAGGGACTGTTACAAAACTAAACAAAATCAAAACCACTAACAAAATCAAATCACACCAGAAGCCTTTTTCTTTAGTCAGGCTCATGTTTCTGCAAGGAGGCTGCGCACAGGCCTCTAGAGGAAGCCAGGCCAAGTCGGAGGCAGTACAGTATTCCCGACCACAGCATGAGGTTCAGATGAATACACTGTTTCACACGGGTTACAAATGAAAAGATAAAAATGTACAGCCCTCACTGCCTTGCACTGAGAAAGTGCTGAGACATGGAGAACAAACACTCAGTGCCAGGACACGGGTCTTCATCCATCTCCCGGGAACCCCTCTAATGCACCAGTTCCGGCTGGTTTTCCACGAAGGGCAACACCCCGCTCACATAGTAGGCAATGCCGAGAGACAGCAGAGAGATGACAAAGATCAACAGCAAGACCCTCCAGAAGCCCAGATCCTCTACAAACTCCTGCCACGTGGTTCGAAAGCTGGAGAGGACTCCTTCGCCCTGCTGGAGGTTGGGATTGAGGAGAGAATGGCTTTCCATGGCACTGGGAAAGAAGGAAAGAGAGAAGCGGTGTGAAACGACAAGCTCCGTCCACTGCAAAGACGCAAAACAACAGGAGCTACGCTACATGGTACACCAAAAAGGCGACCCGGTAAGGTGCACTCAGGAGAAGAAGTGGGCTGACGCAGATGCGCCCACCCGCCTATGTGCTGATTTATACGTCCACAGGTACCCAATCTATTCTATTATTATTTTTTTGTCTTTTTGTCTTGCTATGCAGTTCACGTTGGCCTTGGTCTCACTTTGTAGCCCAGGCTGGTCTCAAAATCGCAATGATGCTCCTGCCTCAGCCTCCTAAGTGCTGGGATTACAGAAGTGTGCCACCGTGCCTGGCTCTTCTGACCTACTTTAGACCACACACCGATACACCAGAATGATTATGCTTCTTGGGTTAGAATCTAGCTAATTAAAAATCTTACTCATGAAATAGTTCAAATGAGTTATTTCCATCACTATACTAAATGAAAGCACTTCAAATTTTGAAGATTCAAAATGAAAATTCGTAAGCTGGCATTCATGTTAATGAAAATAAGCAAAATGAATAAGTTTTAAAAATCATTTATATAGTGTGAAAGTTAAATTTTCATTAATTAACTCAATCATCTGACTAATGAAGGCATTCCCTAATCTCGGTGCGTTGCACAGGTGGACTGGGAATCTACTGCGAGTTCTTAACGGTCTCCTGTTGTTGGCATCGGTTCTATCTCGTGCAGTAATGCGGGAGGAGTGTGCTTCTCTTCTGCACAAGGACGGAGTCTGGCGGAGAGTAAGGAGGTGCAGACACTATAAATACACCGACTGCAGCACCTGGGACACTATCAGAGGGCAACCTGACCACCACAGAGGGAAAGCAGGATCTCTGCCTGCAGGACCTGGAGGGCTGCTCTGTGACAAACAGACAGCTTGCAGGGATTAGCACTCACCGTTATGTTACAACAGGCCTGTCACAACAGGCCGGCCCAGCCACCGGGTATCACTTAGATTAAAGCCACAAAGACCATAATCATAGGTATCCTCTATCTGTTGGCTGTAAAGGCTCATTACTACCTTCTGAAACCCCCTCTTCATGGTCATTAATGAAAACAGCATGAGGCAACATCCTGGCATCTCATTTACTCTGAACTACACACAAGCACACGGAAACCTGGCAGTTACTTTTCACCCTGCAGCTTTATTTTACTTCTCTCTTCCCTCTGAGACGTCTTCTTGCCACACTGCCCGGGCCAGTCCTGAACGCCCGAGCTCAGTGTTGCTCCCTCCTCAGCCTCCTGAGTGCAGGGACACAGGTCTCCCTCTCCTGTTTATTTCCTAGCATCTTACTTCCCCACCCTAAAATGAATTTTATAATCTCCCAAACCTGCCCAACTTCTCAGCCTTTCTTTCTTCCTTTTAGGAAATTCCATTCTTTTTTCTGAACTGTGCTTAACATTCTCAAGCGTGTATGTATTTCCTTCCCTCAGTTCGGCTCTTACCTACTTCTCCCTTGTACCATTAGCACGGTGGGTGGGTGAGTGCACAGTACGCTATGTGGCATGTAGCACTTCCTAAGGAGAGCCTCTCAATTGCCACCTGAAGCCACCAAGGACCTATATAGAGCTCAAAGCATCAAAACCCTGCACTTGAGACCAAGGAGTATAAAGTTTGCAAGGTACCACAAAAGATCCGGTACTCTGTGACACGCCCTTTACACATTACACTCAAGTACCTCTCGCTCTCAGCCGTCTGCATGGTCTCCAGTTTTGAGTGGGTTCCTCTGTTAAATCCTTTCACCTCTTGTTCTTCCAAAGATTCCAGCAATCGGATGACATCTTTATTCACACCCCTGCGCTTTGCCAGCACTAAGGGGGTAGCACCTTGATGATTGCTAAAAAAAAAAAAAGTTCATAAAATAAAGACCATTACAACTGCTAAACTATACCAGTTAGTGTCCATTTGTGGAGATCTCAGGGAAGAAGGGATGAGATGAACCGATTCAAAATGAAGCCTCAGAGCAGAGGAAGTAGTCAAGCTAGAAGGAAAAGGAAAAAGAATGTACAGGCAAAAGGGAGATAAATGACCCTTTATCTCCCTTTAGAAAGAGATTAACTGGAGATTAACTGGGAAAGTCAGTTCTAGTTTCCCTCTTATCCAACATGTTTTATAGGAAGAATATATATTTTTAAAAGTCTTATGAATTAAAAAAAAAGCTGCCTTTGGTTCACCCATCTGTTAACACTAACAGGGCAGAACTGGCACTGATGGCCACAGTCAGTCCCCACGACATCCTGTCCTGTTCGGACTCAGGGGCATCACAACAAAAGCTCGGCAACAGGAACTATAAACCTCAAGCTCAGTTTTAAAGGCAGCCTACACCTCTGCCACTCAAGACATGGGGTAATACTAAATCGGACAAGAGACCTACGATTTCCTTCAACTTTTCAGTCTAAAAAGAACACGGGCCCGGGAGACTGAAGTCGGTAGACTGTGACAGATGATGCCACCGAGCTTTGGAGTTGGTGGAACTAGGTTCAAATTCCACTCTGGCTCTTACAAGCTATGTGACCTCTTGGACATCTTGCATGTAAAATGAGGGTAACAGACTAACTTCAAGAGCTATTCATTCTGAAGATGAAACATGGTCCAACTCACAGATTTTCAACAAATATTAGTTCTTTTTCCCTTGTCTTACACTACACAATTAATTAGCAGAAACTGACCACTATTTTCTCAGAAAAAAACTACAGTTTCTGCATAAATCTAGAAGTTAACTTCTTGTTCCCTCACAAGATTTCATTGTCTCCAATTCCTTTCTGAATTTGTCATTACAACTGATCAATGAAGGGAAAAAAAAAAATCAAGACTTCAAGATTACGGCATTGATTGAAGGATAAATGGGAAGAAATGATTAGACTTGGAAAACCACAAAGAACTTACCAAATATCAATTTTGAGTCCGTTGGAAACTAAAAACTGGATGGTGTCCACGTGGCCACAGAGGTGCAGAGCTGTGTTTCCTTGATAGTCTGTGGCCAGCAGGTCGGCACCAAATTTATGCAACAGCTGGCAGATGTCCACGTTCCCGCGGGCTGCCGCGAGGTGCAGGCCGGTCCTCCCCCTGCTGTCTCGGATATTTGGGTCAAAGCCACTCTCCAAAAGCCGCTTGGAATAGTTAAAGTCCCCATCAATACAGGCTTGCAGCAAGGGCACATTAGTCTGGGAAGAATCATTTACAAAAACATAGGACATTTTTTTGATGGTGCTGGTGGAAGACCCTGCAATGAAATACGGGATGTGTGAGATTTGATGAAGCCAATTAAACCCAGACAATGATGTCAATCACAAAAGCATGACTTCTTACCCTTCTTTGTCTCCTGTCTATAACATTACCTTACCAAATGGAAACAACAATGAAATTATTAATTATATCTTATTTCCATTACAGTATTTTATTTTCTTCACATCTGCTGGGCTGATATTACAATTGAATTACTATAAAGCTGTATTTGCTTTTCATCATGTAAAAAGATTAACAGATTTTTTAAAGGTAAGCAAAATATAATGGCTTAACGTTAACTACACTGTCAGAAGACACATAATGTGATCTTCAAATATCAAAGAAATATACATATATATGTGCATGTGTGAATGCTACTGCTGGTACATGTTTTTATTTTCATACGAAGTAATTGTCTTTCATGTATTTGCTTTTTCTCTGAGTTATTCTGTATAGTAAATAAGCAAAGTTACCTGTAGGGATGGGAAAAAAAAAATTGATAATTGTGTTTATAGCGCAGGTTTCAAATTTTCATTAAAAAGGTTAAGGAAAATAAAAAACAATTTAAAAATTGGAAATGTCATGAAATCAATGTAGATTACCCTTCTTTTTGTATATAACCCCTCTTCTGCTATATCTTTTATCCTCTCAACATATGCTTTAGCACAATTTGCATTGTCTGAAGACAAAGAGGAGGAGGAGCCTGTCTGCCTGGGAAGAGAGAGCAGGACGAGTGTGGCCAGGCAGCAGAGTTGCCCAGGGTATTTCCTCTGACTCCCGGCCTGTCTCACTGGTACTTCCCTGCCTGCACCCTCAGGACAGTCTGTCTTTCCCTTGGTCCATTAAAGAAAGACTGTCAGAAGAAACTTTACTAGGTCACCTGTAGAGAAAATAATCAAAACAAACTAGAAAAGCAGATGGTGCTGCGGATGGAGCTGGCTCTTACTATAAGGTTACAAAAGGCTCCGCTCACACAGCTTTTCAGATGAAACCCTTCTTTCTGGAACACCAGCAGAAGCGGGTGCTAAGCCAGGGGACGCAGGGTAGCAGGACACAGGGCTGCTGAGCTGGGTGGGATTCCTGGCCTCCTCACACCCCTCACAGCACAGCCGCTCCCCACTCTCCAACCCTGGGCTGCAAATCAAGTGCTTTTTCAAAAAGTACTATGTTCTGGCTAAATCACACCAGGGCTCTGCTGCCACGCTGCGGTCTGGGGGAAGGGAAGGCCTGAGCACAGACCAAGGACCTGTTTGGGCCAGGCATCTGCTAGAGGGTTTTAATGACTTTTACCTGATCTTCCAAACAACTCCACGCTAGGGTTTATTTTCTTTGCATTTCAGTGACAGTCACTGTAGGATTTTAAGCCAAATAAATGGCAGCCCTATAAGGACATGGCAGAGAGGTGGGACACGCTGGAGAGGGACACACAACATACAAAGACCCAGTGGATATGAAGGAGGAGCAGGAGCCAATAAGGGTAACACCAAAACAGGAAAAAAATCTGCTTATGATTAAGAATTATGGAGGTCAAGATTAAAAAAAAAACCCTCCACAAAACCTTCAAATTATAATAGCCACAATTTTTTAAAAAGAATTAATTCTATGAGAATTTACTCACTAAAATAATCAAGAACACTTTTGAGGTTAATCTCTCCCTTCCCCTCTACAGTAGTCACTGAACTGGATCAGAAAAAAGATCCAAAGTTTATCACAAACCTTTATAAAATAAAATACCACATATCGAGTGGTTTTTCAGAAAGTATTGTTTTGGCTAAATTCTTTAAGGATTCTAAAAAACAGCCTCTTTGGTGTTTTGATCCAAACACAGTGAGACTTGTTGGCAGACTGGGAGTTTTCTGAAAGTTGGCTCAGGAAAAACACAAGCCTTTGTTGGCTCCTCCCCAGGTGAGAGGCAGGCTAGTGACTTCTGTCAGTTTCTCCGTCCTTGAGAAACCGCTCATCTCACCCCCGGGTTTAGTAAGCCCCGTGACAGTCAGCGCTGTTCATCCTGATACAGAACTGAATCTGCGTGAACCAAGGCCTCAGGCCTCTGCGGGTTTCACATCCTGTGCAGGCGTCCCCAGCAAAGTACTCACGGGGGCCGGAAGCTCTGCGCGCTCCTCCAGGGGTCACCGGGCACTCGGACTGAATTCTTAGGCAGGTTCCACAAAAATATTCGGCGATGTGTCAGCAAGGATCTAAAATCAATAGCAAGTTCAGTTACAAAAAGGTGTAGCTGAGAAGGAACACGCTGTTCTCTCAGTCTCGGACAGGCAGGGGGCTGGGGCGTTCTCCAGAGAACCCACGCATGAAAAGGGAGGCCAGGGAAGGAAGAAGGCGGTGGGAGGAGGCTCGGAAGGGCTCAAGGAGCTGCTCTGGGGCCTGCGAACAAGCAAGCAGGCAGAAAGAAGAGGAAGAGTCAAAGTACGCGCCACCCGAAGGCACAAACCAGGCCCTAAAAATGTACTCCATCTTAGTTCGGAGCTCAGAATGCTTCATTTCTCATATTGCAAATGGAAGCCGGGCCCCAGATCGGTCCACAAAAGCGCCTGCAGTTTATTTGCGGTGCGAGGCCAGGACCCAGGGCCTTGCACACGCTGGGTCAGCGCTCTTCCACGGAGCCCCACCCCGCCCCCACAGGAGCGTTTCAGAAATAAAATGCGCTCCTACAACGGAGGATAAGCCGCATTTCAACCAAACAGGAGAGAGTCAAGAAAAAATATTTCTAATCTTCCTTGAACGCTAGCATTTAAATCTCTTCATCTTCTTCTCAGGGTGGAAGGCAATCTGGCTCCAGTCTAGCCGCGGTCTGCCCTCCCACCCCTCGCTCCTGACCTGGACGCTGCCCCACCCGGGAAGCTCCTCAGTGCACTCAGGGAAGACGATGAGGGACCACAGACAGGGGTCAGGGTACACAGTAGGACAACAACTGCGACATCAACTAAGTAAACACTGAGCAGAGGCCCGGAACCTGCATCCTAAGAGGAGGAATAGAGTCCAGACCCTAGTTGACGATCAGGTTGAAATTCATGTTAAGCTCTCTCCGGTCATTCATGTTCATTTTTATCAAATTATCTTTAAATAAATTATGTAGAGAAATAATGGCATTGAGTGAGGATTCATTTACAATATGTAGGTCAGGTTGTGACATAAAGGCCATCAGTGTCACTGACGACATCCCAGATGTGTGGGCCATTCCCAAGGCAACATCAGTAAACACCATGGAAGTCGTCCACCCTCACCCATTTCCTGGTGATCTGTGATTGCATAATATCGATTTCGACAAACTCTGTGTCCCTGGGCCACTGCATCGTAATTTTTTCTAGCTAGTAACTGAATTCATTCAAAGTCCAGCACTTTCCCTATCTCACTTTAACCACAATTAATGCTTCTCTCTAGTATAAGGTTTTGCCTGAAATTTCAAAATACTGCCAGGGGTTTAGTCTAAAGGAAATAGCATTTGTGTTATAAATCTACTTTCATTTGGAAGTGAAATGATAGCCCACACAGTTATGCCCCTGAGCAATCCTAATGCTCCCTTAATCTATAAGAAAGGCAATTCTTCTTGCCATTTTCTTCTGATATGCCAAGACCTGAAAACAAAATACACTTGGTCAAATTACGTATTTATTTGTGTGAGTCCATTAATTCATGTAAGTGCATTAGACTGAATTACTAAAAGCCAGTCAAGAAAACTGAAGCTTTACCCGAACCAAACCGTAATCACTAAAAATCGCTAATAGCTTTCCCGAGAAGTCATAACTTGTATCCAACAGATAAAAAAAAGACTACAGTTTTAAACTTTTCGTTTTGCAATACTGTAGCATCACATGTAGGAAATAATTCAGAGGCCCTGCCCATCCTTTACCCCGTTTTCCCCAGTGGTACCATCTTGCAGATGATGGCCATGTCACAACCAGGAAACAGACACCGACAGAGACAAGATGCAGAGCGTTTGCAACACCGTAAGGATCTCGTGCGTTGCTCTCCTGTAGCTATACTACTCCCCTCCTCTGAGACCGTGGAAACCACTCTGTCTTTCATTTCTAATCTTCTCATTTCAAGAATGGGGTACAAATGGAACCATACAATATGTGAAATCTTTTGGGATTGGCCTTGTTCACGCTGCATAATTCTCTGGAGATGCATGCAGACTGCTGAGCACATGGACTTTGTCCCTTTTTACCACTGAGTAGTATTCTACGGCATGCACAGTACGTGCCATTGTTTAACAGTTCATCTGCTGAAGGACATCTGGTTTTCTCCAGTTTCGGCTAAAAGTTTCTACAAACATTTACATATTTTTATGTATCTAAGTCTTCATTTTTCTGGGATAAAAGAATACAACTGGTGGGGTGATGAGGCCCTAAATCTTTAGATTTTTGACTAAAAGGCTGTTGGACCAGAGGTATATGTCTTCCCCAATGCAAAACAGAAGGCAAGGTCATTTGTCTGGTTTCATAAATTCAGGTGGGGCTATAATTTGTATGTCTCACTGCCGGGTGACTTTAAGACATACAAATTATGTCTTCTTTAAATACCATTTAGCAAAATGGTATATGCATATTGTCTCATCAAGCAGCATGGGACAGTCCCGGTGGGTGGCTTGTACCACCCATGCATGTACCACTGGTGCTCAAGCAGAAACATGTTAGTTATTTATGGAAGCGCTTGTAGAACCAAGCAGTGGGAAGGACACACAGGTGGGTGCCTTCAAGTTTAACAAAGGGAACCCTTAAGAGAATCACCACCTTCCCAGTCAGAGGCACTACTAAGTATGTGAGCAGTGACTAGTAGCTCTCAAAATTCACCAAGCCGAGTTAGTTCCCCTCTGAGTGGATGTAAGAGCGAAGCATCATGAAGGCTGCTTCTAGAGGTGGGAAGAGGAGCAGGGAGAGATGTGATACAATCTAAGTCCTCTGAGAAGCACTACTCATGGTGACAGCGCAGAGATAGCCCCTCCGCTGCTGGAGGGGCTCAAAGAGCTCGGCTACTCCACCCAGGTATGAGTGGAGGTGGACCGCCCGGGTCCTCATCTCAGCCCAGCTACTCACCAGCTACATGGCACCTGCTACACAGAAGCCACTATCCTCCTGAGGCTGAGGACAGCACTCTGCAGCACTAAAGAAGCCTGTACAGACCACCAACCCCCTGATAATAAAGCGGCTCCCACTTATGGCGTGACATGATCTCCAGAAAAAAAAGGGAGAACTGATTCCTGGCAGAAGAAAAGCACCCCAGTGTGGTACCACGAATGGCCCACGGTGGAAGTAGCCGAGCCCTAGAAAGCACACTGGTTGTTCCCCTGGACCCTGGACCGGTTCCGAGGAAGACACGTTAGCGCTGTTAGAGCACAGGCGAGTCTCGGAGACCTGGTGGGCCTGACACAACTCCTCACTCCTGTTTGGTGGCGATCTCTGACAGCTGCCACCAAGGCATTCTTCCTCTGCGGCAGGCGATCACCTAGAGCTCAGCAACAAGTGCTCCTGCTGTCAAACAGTGCTGACTGAACCCGACAGCAAACCACCAAGCAGGCCCGGGGCGGGGGGGCTTGTGAGTCACTGACCTGATGCTAAGTTCTATACAGCAATTTTAATCAGAGATCAAAGTATCACTTTAGCAAAATAGAAGGAAAAAATGGCAGAGAGACTATCAGGTCTTACTGCCAACATTTTCCAATGTCAAAAGAAAGCTTACAAACAATGGAGAAATACTCTAGCATAAAGAAAGGTAAGTCATTTGTAGGAAAATCTTATGTACAGCTTATGTACCAGCTCCACAAGGAATGTAAACGTGTACTGCAAACAGTTACTAATAAAAAATTTTAAAGTATGAGATAAAAAGTACTAAAACTGATAAAATAAATGACGTATCACAAATGGAGCCTCTAATCTGTATTCTCTATCTCTCAATGAGTTATTCTTACTCTTTTAGAAGAATATGGTTCACTGTTAAGTGAAATAAATCAGACACACAAGTATAAATACCACGTTATTTCTCTGGTATGAGAAACTGAAAGTGTAAATAAGGACCAAAATAGATATTAGGTATTGTGAAATAGGGGAAAAAAAAAAAAAAAGGGCAAATGGGGAGGGGACAAAGGAAGAGGAGGGGGAAAGAAGAAAAAAGTAACCAAGAAATGAGAAAAGAAGGAAAAAAAATGGAAACAAAGTTTTTGTAAATGGGGAAGGAAGGAGGGGTTGAAGGGAAGGTGGGGAAAGGGAAAAAAAGAACCACGTTATATATCACCTACAGGTACAAATTTTCTCTGTGATGAATGTGATCATTATGTATATCTAAAATGTTCCAATAAAACCTGATTGAAGAATAAAAACCAAAAATGTAAACAAAAGAATATGGCTGTTCCAACACATACGATAACCTCAAAGAACCATGAAACAAGAACTTCCAGAGAAGTCGTTAAACCCTACACGGTGGTACTTTTGAAATGGCTCTTCTTAAAACCCAGACAGAGGAGCTGGGGCACAGCTTGCCTTCCATGCACGAGGTCCTGGTTTAATCCTTGTCACCACTAAAAACCAAACCAACCCAAACCAACCCTCACCCCAAGCCCTGAGCTCTACACAGTCATAGCTCCTGGACAAGGGAGTAACCTCTAAAGGAAATCTAGCTGCACCTCGTTAGCGTGCTTATCTTCAGCGGCGGAGTCTACGGCTACACTTCTGCAGGAGACAGAGAGGGCGCACGTGGGGTCCACAGTACTTCCAACGTGACACGCAGTTTCTATGAAGTTGCCAAGATAATCAGAGAACACAGTTCATGTAAAACTTAGCTGCTCATTCACAACTGCCCTAAAATTTCTACTGGAACATGTTTGTAGAAGGCAAGACGTTGGTGACATGTGTCACTCACTCTGTCACACACAGATCCTGAAAGACTGCACATGGCCTGGCACGTGAATGTTTCTTCAAAATCTAGACAAAGGGGAATCCACTAATTCTTTCCTTACTGTGCACTCGCGGTCACGGGAGTTTACAGTAACATTCTTTCTTACGATTAATTCTACATCTCATAGTACATATTTTATACTTTAAACAAACACGAACAAAGAGAAATTAAAGCCTCCCAACTAGAAGTCACCACTGATTCTACTTTGGTGGTATGGTTCTCCAGTCTTTTTCTTTTTCATAGGTGAACATGTGTTTAATTCTTACCACATACGCCAATGTTAAAGTTTATTGCTTACCATATTGTGGGCATCTTCTATGTTACCATGCTGTGTAACAATCTCTAATGGACAAAGAATAGTCTACTCCTCAGATATACTGTAATTTTCTTATTAAATTTCTTAGCACACGAAAAAGGAACGTGCCCTGTATTTTTCCTGCTACATAGGTTCAAATTCGCAAACATTTTAAGCCGATCAAAATGCAGCAAGTCTAGGAGAATTCTAAAATGATCTTGCAAACCCGACTATTACGTGGGTCCTTAGGCAATGCCTTGGACAGGGGAATGGTGAGGCCCAGTGGCCAGCGCTCAGGACGTTCCCCGCGCCCGGGGCGGCGGTTCCGCTGTGCCTGCAGCCTCCATGTGAGGCCCACCCTGCTCACCCCACAGCCAAGGCTCCGGATTACAGCTCATCCTGAAGTACGCTGTACTTTATGTAGTAACATCTTCATTTACCTATTGTTTAAAATACTGCATTAGAAGGGCCTGGGGAGTAAATTCCCACTAATCATGTGGGTAGGATTCCAGTTCTAAACCTTGAGTTCTTTGTGCTATGTAAGTCAAAATATGCAGATGCTTGCTTTGGATTCTCAATAAGGGAAAGGGGCATCCTCTCTCTAAAAGCACAGTAATAAGTTCATTTAAAGAGGTGCTGAGACGTCTCGCCTTTCAGGGTATCCCCAGACTATGAGAACATCAAAAGGAAGATGTGTTTAAGCAGAATCTTCTGCATTGGACTTCCATGGGTACAAGACATTAAAAGCTCAAACACAGTAATTTTTCATAGATCTATGTCTACCACGGATAGATTTTCATTTTATATCTTAATCTGTGGAGAGTTCTTATTTTGCTAATATTTTAGTTAACTTTGATTGTGGCTAAGATTCCTAATTTCTTGATTTCTTCAATGTGAAGCTACCACTTACTTTCTAATTAAATTTCATTAATACAGTAAAGGGTATTTTGAAATGTGTAAATTACTGAATCATATTTTTAAAAAGCCCCTCACTGTATTTAAGATCATATAGTAAAAATAGGTTAATCAGTTATTATTTAGTAAATGTTCTTGGGAAACTGAGCTCAGTTGTTTGCACATCTGCTATTACTATGTAAAGAACTGCTTATCACATGTGAGATACAGGGTAGTTGATATGCACTAAATTATATTACAGGCACTGTCTTTCCTATAACTGATCCAATACTTACCGAACTCCTATAAAGTGTTACCATTACCCCCAATGTATGAGTGGAAAAACCAAGTCACTAAGTTTGTTTCCTAAGACTTTTTTTTTACACATAACAAATCAGTAAACTTTTTCATCAAAGAATATATAAGGGAAATTACTAGCTTAGTGTACATATCACAAATTAACTCTTTATAATCATTTTAAAATGAATTTCTTTTCAAACTACAGAAAAATAATAACTATCTGGAAGTATTTCTCACATTATAGGATTTTGGTCTAGCACATATATTTTGAAGTTATTCTCTGTAATAATCCCATAAAAAGTAAGCTGTTTTAAAGTATGGGAAAACAACAGTAAGATATTTTGGAAATCTCTTCTAATTTACAGAAAGTGACTAAATCCCTGTAGATATTATTCTCAAATATTTCTTATTGGCTGGGATAACAAGAAAAGCCTTATCTCTATTTTTCTTTCTCTGTTAGGAAATCAAAAAGCACCAAAGAAGGATTTTTTTTTTTGCATTTCCAGTGCTATTTATATTATTAAAATTTAGCTACAATTTAACTTTTAGAAATGACTTGGGCTTAAAATAAATCAAAATTAGCTATTTACAAAACCAACACTGGCTACTTTAGGTATTTTATTTTATTCTTATACCCTCAGTGTTTTCCAGGATCTTCATTACATCGTTCTCTCATGTTTAAAATTCTTAGCAAAGAATTCCCTCCATACAAGTCTCCAGTTTGTAATCTATAAAGTACAGAAATTAAATGAGCACCAGCAGGTCAACTGGAAATCTTTCATGCAAATGCTTTCCTCTATAATAAAAGTTCTGTGATTTAAATCTAAACTTGCATTTTCCCAGCTTTAGCCTTTTAATCATCTGGCCTAACAGCGCCACCTTGTGGCCTCCCTTGTCCTCCAGCTCAGTGTCAGCTTCCTCAACAGGAATAAAGCAACAGGAGCTCCTGGGAAATTTATTTCATTTCAGCAACGTACCATCCATAATTCTAACTGTGAACTTTTGAAAATTCAGAGCTTGAACAAGGTTCAATTTTCCTTTTAAAAAATGTTTACCAAGGAAATTAATACACGTGATTCCTGCCATATTCCAAAATCTAAACCTCAATAATGTGTGTAAAATGTTAATGACATTATTCATTTTTTTCAATGTCATTTCACAATATAAGGATATAAATTTTGCAAAAATATTTCTCACTTTCTAAATAGATAACAAAATTTAAACCAGACTTCAGTTTGAAGGCAGGAAATTAACCATATTTTTAGGAAAAAATCTATTTCCAGGGTCATCTGACACAATCACTTTATTTTACACACATATGGATACTATGTCAATCATCTCTCTGTCACTGTGACAAAATACCTGAGATAAACTTACGGAGAAAGGTTTCTTGGCTAATGGTTTCAGGGGTGTAGTCCATGGGCTGGCTTGTTGTCTCTGGGCCTGGTGTGAGGTCCAACACCACGGCTGAAGGACATGGCACAGCATAGCTGCCCACCTTGGGCAGTGAGGGAACAGAGAAAGACTGAGAGCGTCTGAACTACACACGTTAAAGGTTCACCTCCAAGACCCAACTCTTCCAATCGGGGCCTTCCTTGTGAACTTCCTACCGCATCCCAACAGGGCCACCAGCTGGGGACCAAGCCTTTGACGCATGAGCCATCAGATCACACGCCACATGCAAACTGTAACAGATACTAAGAACCAGAGAGCTCTAACTTGATTGGCTACTACTGTTGCCACCCTCACTCTTCCCTCCCAGTTTCTACGATTATCATGACTCATGGTAGAAATACAAAGTACATCTTCTTCAAAACAGTAATTTGTTTTTCTAAATTCGATTGTGACTTTGCCCTTTCCACACCCTAGTATGTATGAGATGGGTGCTAGAATGTGCTGTATCTTCCATGCACCCCTTCTAGTTACACATGGTGACAGGGACCCTCCTCCTTAGGTGATATCACCCCAAGGAGGATTTAGACTTCTCTGAGATGTGGCCTGATGGCACTGTGAAGCTATGCACATTATTGTACTTTACAATTACATTTACATTTAAGTAAATCCTTAAAATTCAGGAACCCCTTACATAACCTTATTGTACCTACAACTCAAACTTTAGGGACCCTCTTAAATAACTAGGATGTAAAATACAAAACAACTGTAAAGTTAACGAAGGAACCAACTTGACTAAACAATCTTGTACAATGGCAGGCGGACACGAAATGACCAAGAAATGTGATGGTGGTTCGCAGAGTTTTAGATGTTTCCTCTTTCCCCTCATTGGCTGTAAATGAAACCTTTGCTGAGAAAGGAGTAAGTGGCCTAATAAACAAGACAGCTAAGCCAGGCGTGGTGGTGCACCTTGTAATTCCAGCACTCAGGAGGCTAAGGCAGGACTGTTCCGAGTTCAAAACCAGCCTGGGCTACAAAGCGAGCTCAAGGCCAGTCTGAACTGCATAGTGAGACCCTGTCTCAAAAAGATAAACAAAAAACAAGAGAGCTGAGGAGAGACTGAGGTTTTAAAAGAACATCTTTGGTTCTTTTCCTGCTTTGAGTTGGGGTAACTTATTTAGGGGAGACATCTTTTGAAACCTAGAGAAAAGAAAACGTAGGAAGTATATGCTTTGAAATGGCTCTAAGATCAAGAAGAAAAAACTCAGGTTTCCTAGACCAGATTCTGGGGATGGAGTCAGTAGAGGACTACCAGTAGAGTTGTGTTTTTAGGCTGAAGCTCTTCTCATGCTGCCTGTTAGGGGCATGAAGTAGAAACTGCCAGTGTTCTCCAACATAGCAGAATCAGCAGTTCCAAGCTCCTCCAGAGAATAATAATTCTGAGTGAAAGAGCAATGAATTACAGTTTTCCTTCTAATGGATACTCAGCCCTCAGCCTCTCCTACTACGATGGCATTTCTGTGAGTTGGCACAGTTGACATCTATGGGCTCAAGACGGCTGTGGGGAATCTTTCAGAAATGGGAACAGAGGCTGACAAATTCCTTTATCAGGTGCCCACAGAGGTGTCTTTACAGACTGCTCAGAGACGCCCCAGGCCACTCTGACTATGTGGGAAAGATGGAGCGGTTAGTGACGAAGGAGCTCGCTCTAGCAGCTCCATCCATGGTACTTTCAGACTTGCTGTTTTTTGGGAAAAATCTTTGCAATAAATCATTTTGGGGGGGGTTCTCAACACTGCCAGTTAAAACTGGTTGCTAGTTTTGGCGAATAAAACTTCATTTTCCTTCAAGTTCTTATTTTTAAGCTCTCAAAACTAATAAACACTTTGCCATTTGCTTTTTGCCACATCCTAAGGAGAGTAAGATTCACATGGTAAATGCCTTCATTTTCAAAAAAAGTTCTGTGTGACCTCTAGTAAGGCACAACAAACCATAAAACTTATGAATTCTTTTTAAGTCTCAACAATTGTTACTTTGAACTTCTGTTCTGGTATTTAGGAACCATATTGTTAAGAGACGGTAATTGCCACAGAAAATTATTCTTTAAAATGCTATCAAAAGAGGAGGACTCCTTTGCAGACTGAAGAATTACTCATTTTTAAATAAATGGGACAAGTTATATGTTCAGAATTCACATGCTTTGGATTTAAGAAGTGATTGGTCATAGGATATATTTAGTACCTGAAGCGGCAGAGAAGTATAAGGACACAGATAAAAAATTAAAGACAAGCTTTCAGATTCAAGGTGACTGTTACCTTTGCCACTGATGTTCCAGCCTACTTCCTGCAGAGATAACTAATTTAAACAGATCTAAAATCCGACACAATGTCCTTCCATACCACTTCAATCTTGTCTGGCCCAAATTTAAGTCCGTCATTACAGTTTGCTGGATGGTTTTAGGTATGGAACTTACCAGTTACGAAACAGGAAACCAAGAGTTCTGCAAACTTCCGGCTGTCAGGTATTTGCATCTCCACTGACGTAGCTGTCCTCTGCTGAACTCTGTATACTGAGAACTTGTTCTGCCATCCGGAGCTTGGGATCTTCTAGCTCTTCCACTCCCTGACACCTCCTGGAAATTCCTCCTCTCAACCTCTCCCTAGGCCCTTTTGGTTCCCCCAACAGGAGGAATTCTGTCTACACGTCACCCTAGTGTGACAGATCACTGAAATTATACAACATGAAACTTTCAGGTTGGCTTGTTTTTACTTAGAAATATGCCTTCAAGTTTCTTCTATTTTTCAGAGCTCATTTTTCTTTAGTGGTGAATGCATACTACACTGGGTGGGTCTGTTTATCCATTTACCCACTGAAGGGCATCATGGTTAGTCCTAAAGTTTGAATAAAGCTGCCATAAACATTTGTGTGTAAGTTTCTGTGTGGACGTGTTTTTTAACTCCTTTGGGTAAAAACAAGGACTCACTCCTGGATCCTTCGGTACAAATAGGTTTGGTTTTGTAAGAAACCACCAAACCCTTTCCCCAAGTGGCCGCATGGGTTGGCTTCCCCCCAGCAGTGGCGTTCCAGTTTAATTTGCATTTCCTTTGTAGTATGTGCCATGAAGCATCTTTATCATTCCTACATTTCTCTCGTAAAATGTTAAATTCTTTCACTCATTTTTCTACCGGGTTGATTTACTGTTCAGTTTTAAGACTTCTTTGTGTGTTTTTGGTAATAGCACTTCCTCAGATTTTTATTTCGTAAATATTTCCCCCCCCCTTTTGTGGTTTGTCTTTTCATTCTCTTCTTTGCCTTAGCAGAAACCATTATTTTAATGAAGCTCAGTTGATCAATTCTTTAACAGAGTGTGTCTTTTGTGATATATTCAAGAAGTCACTATCAAACCCATGGTCTAGATTTTTTTTCCTTCATTAAGCTTGTATGTTGCAATCTTGATGTAACTGCTTATTAGTTCCAGGAATTTCTGCTTGATTCTTGAAGATTTGCTACATACATCATCATATAATCTGCAACAAAAATGGTTTTCTTTATTTCCCCCTAGTACTTACACTTTTTACTTCTTCATCTTGCCTTGCGCACTAGCTAGGACTTCCAACTCAGCATTGTTGCTGATCATAACAGGAAAGCTTTGATTTTCTCACCATTCTGTATAATGTTAGCTGTAGGCTTTTTGTAAATACGCTTTACTAAGTTGAGAAAAATTCCCTTTATTCCAAATTTACTGAGAAGTTTCTTGCTTTTTATCATGAATCGACATTAGACCTGTTAATTGCTTTTTCTGCATTTAAAAATATGAGTGGAGATTTCTTCTTTAGCCTGCTGAGGTGAGTAATCACATTCACTGACTTTCACGCACTGAACTGGCCTGGCAGACCTAGGATGAATGCCGTCACTTGTTGGTGTATAGTTTTCCTTAAACATACCCAGATTTTGCTAAAGATTTGTGCATGTACATAGGCAGCACTGTCTTGTGCTTTTCTTAATGTTTTTCTCTGGTTTTAGCATTAGAATAGTACTGTCCTCATAGAATGAGTTAAATACTTTCACTGCTTCTATGATCTGAAAGAGATTGTGGAGTACTGGCGTAACTTCTTAAATGTTAGACAGAATTCACCAGTGAATCCATTTGGGCCTGGTACTGTTTTAACATTTTTTTTTTTTTTTTGAGAGAGGGCCTCACTTATGTAGTTCAAGATGACCTGGACTGTGTGCCCCAGGCTGGCCTCAAACATGCAGTGACCCTCCTGCCTCAGCCTCCCAAGTGCTGGGATTACAGGTGTGTGCCTCTATACCTGCTTGGTGTTATTTTAGAGTAATTTTTATTCTATTTGTTTGACAGATGTGGCCCAACTCAGATAGTGTATTTCTCCTTGTGTGAATTTTGATAAATTATACCTTTCAAGGAACCAGTCCATTTCATCTAGGTTATCACACCTACAAGCACAGTTATTCAGTGTTCTTTTAACACCCATTAGCTCTGTAGTAATGTCCTTTTATATCTGATATTAGTAATTCATATACTTTCTTTTTTCACCTGGTCAGTTTATTGATCTTTAAAAAAAAAAAAGCTTTGGTTTCACTGACTACACTGATTTCTAATTTTCATTTCTTTGATTTCTACTCTAATTCTTGTAATTTCCTTTCCTCTGCTTACTTTGGATTTTGTTGTTGTTTTCTAGCTTAAGGTAAAAACTTTATTATTGATTTTATATCTTTCTTTTCTACTATCATCAATTTCCCTCTAAGCATTGCTTTTGCTATATGCTACAGACTTCTGCTAAGTTGTGTTTTCATATTCATTTAGTTCAAAATATTTATTGATTTCTCTAAAGGCTTCTCTTTGAGCCATGTTACTTAATCTCTAAGCCTGAATTTGAGAACTCAGCTATTTTTCTATTATTGATTTCAAACTCAATTCCTTACTGGACTGAGGGCAGGTAGTATTATTTATATTCTTTCACATTGTTAAGACACATTTTATGGTAAGGGTGTGGTGACTCTACCTTGGTGAGAGTTCCATGTAACCTTGAGAAGAATGTGCAGTTTGCTGTTCTGGATGAAGTCAATTACATAGACGGCAACTCTACTCAGTTAATTACGTTGCTAAGTTTAAGTCCGTCCTTAATGATTTCTGCTCTGCTGAATCTGTCTGTTCCTGGTGAATTGCTGAAGTTTCCAACTAGAATAATACATTCATCTGTTTATCCTTGCTATCATACCACTTTTTGCTTCCCTAAATTTGGTGCTGTTTGGGGGCACACATATCTTAAACTGTTAGGTTTCCTGAAGAGATGTTACATTATGTAATTTCTCTCTTTATCCTTGATAACTTTCTTTGCCTTTAAGGAAATCAAGTCTGCTCTATCTGAAATTTACATGGCTAGTATAGTTTTTTTAAAAAAATCAATATAGGTATCTTGCTCCATCAGTTGTTTGTTTTCAGTACTAGGGATCAAACTCACGACCTCAGGAATACCAGGCAAGTGTCTGAGCCAGTGAGCTAAAACCCTGGCCTGTGTCTCATGCTCTACCGACTGAGCTAGCCAGGCAGACTCCATCAGTTTTGATTTGGGTCAAAAATGCCTCCCAAAAGGCTTGTGTGTTCACACGTAGGATTTTTGGAAGGCGATTAGATCATGGCGACACTAACCTCATCCATGGATTGATTAGTAAAACCACTAGTGTTCACTGCTGAGGGTTAGCGGGGGCCTAGTCAGAGAAGCTGGCAACTGGCAGGGTGGTGAGGGGCTCTGAAGGACACGCCTCTTCTTGAGTTTCTTCTCTTTCTACTTCTTATTGCCATGAGATGAACAGCTCCACTGGGACTTTCTGCATTGGAACCAGCAGATCGGGACAGAAATCATGCGCCAAAGTAAAGTTTTTAAGTTGTATATGTCAGGTATTTTCTCAGCAAGAAAAAGGTGAACCATCCATTTACTTTTAATCTATATGTGAAATCAGCTTTAAAATGTATTTATGGTAGATAACATGTAACGGTTTTATTATTTTTTTGATTGAGACATATATACATATATGAAGTACAATGTAGTTTTGACTCATCTAACATGGGGGTGTTCACGCTTTTTCACGTGTTTTCACCGTCTCTACATTAGACCACTGATATTTAAAATCTCACGGTGTAGTCGGGTTAATTGGCTCACACGTTCATTCCTGTTTTTCACTCACTGCCCTTACTCTTTGTTTCTAATTTTGTCATCTTTCTCAGCCTTTGGGGATTCTAATTGAGAATTGTTTTTTCCACTTTCTTTGCTTTTTTTTTAGCATATCAAGTATTTTTCTAAAATTTTTTTTGACTTTCTAAACTTTTGTGAACAGATTTTGGTGCAAATTTTTCTGGCTGCTGAAAAATCTGTTAACTAGAGGCAACATACTAATATTCTAATTCTACATCTTCTGGTTCCTTCATCTTCAAATGTTCCATCTCTTCTTTAGGAGCTCTCTCTTGTTCTCATTACTTCTTTATTTTTGCAGAAACTACAATCTTAGGGATAATGAGCCTTAACTTCTGTGTTAAAGAAAAATTTCCAATTTCATCTAATAATTTCAACAGGATTATATGAATTAATTTCAATATTTCTAATTTTGAAGTTTGCTTGGAAAGTCCTTTGAGTTTAGAATTCTTTTGTAATAGAAGTTTTGCTGTGATAATTTACCATCTTGAGATTACAGAAATAGAACACTTTTAAATAAACATGCACATTCCCAAGATATAAATATTTGAGTTTTTAAAAATATGCAACCTCAACAGAGATACATCAAAAATACTTAAAAACAGTACTAAGTACCAGAACATCAGAGTGCTGAGAACCAGTATTTCCATTATTAATACTAGATACAAAGTAGCCACATGGGTGGCTTGTCCAGCTGTAATTCCAGCACTAGGGAGGCTGAAGCAGGAGAATCATTGTGAATTCATAGCCAGCCTGGGCTACATAGTGAGCCTCAACTACATAACCAGGTCCTGTCTCACAAAACAACAAAAGCTACACGTGGTTACAGCTACTGTACAGGACAACGTAGCTCTAACATATAACTTATTTGTGTGTCTGTTTCTTTCAGTTGTTGTGTTCCATACAGTGTCATGTATGGGTGTGGTGGATTGACGACTGGCAGGTGACTTGTAGCACTCAGCTTACTGAATCACCATGGTGCTGGGCGTGGATGGCTCACCTGAGGACTGTTGCCAACATAAAAAGGAGACCTGGAGAGGAAGTAGTGGTGGTGCTGGTTTTCCTGTTGCTGTGGGTTCTCCTGGAGGAGCTGTCGAGCTTCTTTCCTGATATAAACTTTGCTGTTTTCATCAGGCGCTCGGGACCTCATCGCAGAAGATGGCTACGGTACTTTTCGGGGGAGCCCTGGTCCTTCCTTTGAGTGTTGCTTCCTGGCGCCAGTGCAGATCCCTCAGCCTGCTGGCACAGATCCTTCACCCTGCTGGCACAACTTTCTAGTTTCCACTGCTGACCTCTGGGCCTTCCCGGGGCAGATCCGCGAAACAGACTTGGAGAGACAGGCATGGGATTCAGCTGGACTCATGCAGGACGCTGCCATGGGACCCAGGCTCGCAGCTGGATTCTTTGGGTCTTTAGTGCATGAACAGATTTCTGAAGTTTTTTGTGTTTGACTCTTTGGGTGACTATTATAAAATAACACTATAAATTATGTGTCCTGTATTAAATTGTTTTCCTTGCAAACCCTGTTTCAATACCAAACTGTCTTAGTTACTTGTGTTTTATAATAGTCCTTGGTATCTTGTATGGCAAATCTTATTTTTCAAAATCATTTCATCTACAATTTGCCATTTTCAATTCCATTTAGACACTAGGATTACCTTGTCATGTGTCACACAAACCCTACAGAAATTTTTGTTTACTACACTGAATCACCCCACCTTATAATACAAACATATGGGTATTCTGTGCTATCTTTTAATGTTTTTGTAACTTTCCCCATGAAAGTATTAGACATTTTTAAACTTTTATTTTTAAGTAAGCTGTTGCTTTTTTATCTACTACAACTGGGGTCTTTTTAAAAATTCAATTTTAGTTACTCCTAATCATAGGAATGAAATGAAAGCACTTGCACTGATTTCACATTAGCAACCTTGTTGAATGCTTTACTAGCTCAAAATACAACTAAAGGTTCTCTAGAATTTTCTAAGCATATTACCTAGCACAGTGTAGGAGTTCTAAAATACGCCCACAAATTCTTTGATGCTTCCCTTCAAGTGGTAGAACTTAAATCTCCTCCCCGTATGGGCTGGATTCGCTAACTCATATCTAGCAACAGGTTAATTATACATTGTTGCTCCCAGTGACTTGATGAGCTAGTCTAGGTTTAGCTGCTAAATAGCTTAAGTTAGAAATAAAAATTATTCACTGTAGAAGTGATTACAGTGCTTTCAAATAATTTCTGTATGGAAGATTTACAGCTAATTTTCCTATACTTGCAATTTTCAATTCCACTTGGAAGAATCTTCTTTATTCTCTCTTGAAGCTTTATCTGTTTTGTTTTGTTTTTTCCTTCACTGCTGTTGTGAAAATGCTCACGCAAGGTAACCCGTAACCTTCCTGTGGTTAACACAGTAGGCATCACCTACCCCATCCTACCTGGCTTGTGGTGTCCATTGGGAGGCAACACGGCTGGTCACTTTTTCCCTGAAACTCTCTCACACTCCCTTTTCCCTTCAAAAACATTTGACAGATTCTGCTCCTCAGCCTTCTCTGGTTCTTAATCATACTACTTTCTGAACACAGAAAGCCCCAAACATCGCTCCCTTGAACTCTGGTCTCTCAGAACCCCACAGCATATAGGGCCCACCTAAACTACACCACTTCCTGCCTCCTCACCCTCCCTCCCAATGTCCCCTCACCCCAGTCCTCGGCATCTCCATGGTCAGCGTCAGGCCCAAGGCCACGAGTCCTGGTTCGGGTGTCCACTGGGTGTCTTAGAATTCAGCCCCTGTGAACAAATGTGGCCACGGCACCTCTATCACTGCCATCTTGGCCAAGCCACCATCATTTCATCACCCTGCTCAGAGGTCTCTGTTTCTGTCTTTGCTCTCACAGTCCACTCTGGACACAGCAACAAGAGTGATGATTGGAAAAACTGTCAGACTCCTTCATTCCTCTGTTCAGCTTCCTCCAACCCCCTTTCATCTCCCTTTCATTTGGGGTCAAAATCTTTACCCATCAGGTCTCTCTCCCTCCCTCTCTCTGCTCAAATCCACTGGATTTCCGTAAGTTCTTCTTGGTCAACAAGGTTCCCAGGCTTTGCAGTTGCCTGGTCCTCCCCGATGCCGGCAGGCTGTCACCCACTCCTCAAGAGTGTTCTCCATCACCATTCCTCATTTACGGCTGCGTCAGGAAATTCCTATTCACCTTCGCTGCTGTACTTTTCGTCTTTGCTACCATACCGGGATGAATTTTAACTCTTTAAAAAGTTTACTGTGTTGAGTGTCCCCACCGTCCTCCAGTGGAATGTTAGGTCCACGAGGACAAGGACTTTTGTTTTGGTCACTAGTGTTTCCCTATCACTTGGAACAGGACCTGCCCACGGAAAGTAGTGTGCATATATATTTGCTGTGTGAAGGCTGGATATGCAAACTGTTAATCTGGTGTTAAGTCCTGATACAGATGAAAGAGCTGGGACATTTGTCATTTCCCTCATCACCCCAATGCCTTTCCTACATCCCGTAAAATATTGACTTACTGTCCTGGAAAAATCTTGGCCCTTTGATACTGCTCACAACTCTGCAAAAGTCAAGTGAGCTCACTGTTTAGCTCCCAAGTAATGATGCACGCATGTCACAACCAACTACACCTGTCTCTCCTTCAGATCAAACCGTACTGGAGTGGTGAGGACAGCAGCACAAGTTTAACTTATCACTACAATCTTTAACTAGTAAAAAATTTCTTGGCATTAAATTCCTTTTAAACTAAAAAGCAGGTGGTATGGGTCTCCTGTATACAGCCCTGAACATTAAGTCTGAGAGCAATCAATTCAGGCTACAAATCAAAAGTTGCACAGAACACTTCCGCGTTTGGGTAGTTAAAAGTAGCAAGGTCGCTGCAGTTAGAGAAATGAGGCTCAAATGGCCCTCATCCTCTGCCTGCCTACTGCCCCTGCACAAGTTAATTTTGTCTGACCTTGGGCAAATTAACTCTGTGCCTCTGTTTCTCTTTCTGCAAGCTCGAAACAGTGCCTGATAGAGCTGATGCAATAATTAAATTAAGGTAGGAAGATTTAAACCCTCTGGAACAATGTCTGAACACAAAGCAAGCTCTAAAGATTGATATTCCTGTGATATAAAAATCACCCCTCACACAGTTCTTCAACAAGGACCTGGATACTGCTTATTTTTTGAAGAGTAAGAAGAGTAAGAAATGTTAGTGTTAAATGGTTGGCTTTGTTCTGTTTCTTTGTTTGTTTGTTTTTTGTTTTTTTTAGATTGTCAGGCTACCACGTTCACGCTGGCTTCGAACTTGCAGCGATCCTCCTGTCTCAGCCTCTCGAGTGCAAAGATCACTAGAATGCCGCTACAGTGTCTGGCATATATTTTATATATTCTACCTTATCATGTTCCAAAGCCAATTCTGAACATCGCGCGGGGCGTGCTAAAGAAGAAAAGCCTTTTTTCGAGATGGTGGTGAGGAGATTTGCGTCTGTGCAACGCACGTTCCAGGGAGCACCTGCGAGGCCTCAGCATAAGGTATGCGAACCCCGCCTTCCACCGCTGGCACCCGGGACTCCCGACGACCCCAGGTCCCGGCCCGCGGGGCCCAGGGCGACCCCGCCCCGGCAGCCGCCAGCCCCGGCCTCGCCGCCCGCGCGCGCGGAAGCCCCTCGGCCCCGCCACTGCCTCTCAGCCCCGCTGTCCCCGGGACCCGGCTCTGCCAGCCTTTGGGGTCTGCACTGTGGCTCCCGCTCAGCTGCTGCCCACGGCCCCGGCCCAGGTACCTGCGACCTAAACAGCGGCGGCAGCACAAGCAGCACCTTCGGGTGGAGGCGACGGCGGCGACAGCGGCGACAGCGGCGGTGGCTGGAGGTGGAGGGGCAGACCACAGAGGCGTGCGGAGGCCCCGGCCAGAGCGGCCTCGCGTCGCGGCAGTCGGCGCGCCCCCTGTAGGTGGGAGGTCCGCACAGCGGCTCGGCCGGCTGCGAGGGAGGCAAAGTGCTCGAAGTAAAGGAGGGAGCCCGCCCGGCTGAGCTTCACCGATCTTTGCTCCGGAAGCATTTTGCGCTTTTCACCTCCTCTTCTTCACGTTCATCCTAACTCTTTTCCGCTAAATGGAGGCTTCAAAGACAAGGGCAGTTGTATTAGGTGCTATATACATCCGTGAATAGTTGCTAGCTGCAAGGCAGACCCTACACAGAACCCAAACTGACACGTTAGCAGTAGCAACTCGTGGCTGGCTGCTGCTGCTCTAAAATAGGATCCTGGGTTTGCTCGCAAAACCAGAGTATTCACGCCTCACTTTGCAGGACCGTTTTACTTATTGTGATATATGTACAGTCACAACTGAAAATGCAGGACTTTATTTACTGCAGCATTCTAGCATGCAAAAGCTTTTTCTGTTGTTAGTTTACCAACTCGAGCCCCACCGCTAAGGTGAAGTCCCTGCACGCAACCATCCCCCGCCAAGCTACCCTCGGAAAGTCTGTCTATCCGTTCTAGGGCCGTCTGCCTAGCCTAAATAGTTCTTGGTAATGTCATGTAAGTGCTTGGGACTGTTGCCAAATTTGAAGAGATCTCTATCACATTTCTTTCATACGAGAATTATAAGACTTCAGGGAATTTTGCTTTTATTATGCAGTAACCACGAACATCGACCTTCAAACTGATGACACATGGTTGTCATTGAGGTCACTGATGACTCTTTGTGGTCATTATTTTTTTTAATACCTTCACTGCCTGTAAACTATGTCAAACCAGCAAGGAGTTTAAACCTTTCTCCACTGTGTTTATATAATTCACACTCTCTTAACTGGCTTATCAAATGATCCTGAGAGTCTATTCATCACGTTACAATTTATCTCTTCTTCATGAAGTACTGTTTTGTTCAACCTAAAAGCAAATTAGAGAGAGTGAAGGCAGGATTTTTTTCTGATGAAATTAAGGGAATGAACTGCTTGCTGTGCATATTTTATGACTCCTTTGTATCAACCACACCAGGGACACTGACACAGTGGGCACGGGAGAGCTTCCTGGGAGCTATTCCTACACTCCTGCAATATCTCAGTGCTGCTTGGAATTAACCATGAATCTCAAGAACATATCCCACCAAATGCAACCCAATGTATCCTCAACTTCTCTGCTTAGCTAGGACCCCAAAATGCCTATAGCTACCCAGTGCTGCTCCAGGAGAGGAGAACCCCTCAGAGGAAGAGGCAGCTGTCTTTATCAACAGTGATTAAAATATTTTAATTTTGCAAAATTTACAAAAATATACAGTCACATAAACGCATTTTCAGGGGGATTAGAAGCAGCCTACACAAGGAATTGCTTGTATTAGTTTCCTATTATCACTATAACAAATGACAACAAATTTATTGTCAGTGTCACAAACTACCACAAATTTAATGACTTAAAACAATGATAATCATCTAACTTACTGTTTGGAGGTCAAATGGCCACAGTCACTTTTACTGGACTAAAATCAGAATGGGTATGGCCGTGTCCTTCTCTGGTTTCTAGAGGTTACCTAGTTTTCCTGGCTTGTGGTCTCTTCCTCCATCTTCAAAGTTTGTTCCTGGCTTCTGCTTCCATTCTTGTAGCTTCCCAAACTTTGACTCCTCTTCATTACAAGAAGCTTTGTGTTTACTATAGGCACTCATGGATAATCTAGAATAATCCTCTGGATCCTTATCCTTATGTGAAGTCCCATTTACCACATACACTAACATATTCATTGGTTCTGGGGATAAGACATGGACGTCTTAGAGGGATGGTGATCCAGCCTTTCATAAAGGCCTTGATGCTTAAACTTCATTCTCTTCAGTCAAATCTTTGTTCTCATTCCAAAATTCTGTTTGGTTCTGATTGTGAGATTTCCAGTGGAGAGGAATACCCTTAACTGTAACTTGAATAAGAGTTACTAATGGAAAGAAGAGTAATAGTCTTGAAAGCAAACAACTTGGGACCTAATATGGTTAAAAAGGCAACAATATTTTAGAGTAGTGAATGATAGAATGGAGGGAAGAAAACATTTGCTCAGAGCAGAAATTTTTGTTGGTGGTGGTTGTTTTGCTTGTTTGTTTGTTTTCTTTTTTGTGCTGGGGATTGAACCCAGGGATTCTCTCATGCTAGATAAGCACTCTTACCTTTGAGCTATAGCCTCGTCTCTTTTTAGAGTTTTATTGTGAGCAAGTCTCACTAACGTGCCTCGGCTGACCTTGAACTTGCAATCCTCCTGCTCAGCCTCCCACATATCTGGAACTACATGCATGTGCCACCATGCCTGGGTAGAATTTTCACTTAAAAAAAGAAGAGTTTGGGCTATCCTGAAGATACATTCCTGTAGAGTTTTTGAAAATATGGAAGACTTTCAAAAACATTGTAATTGAGCACTTAGCCGAAGAGACTCAAAGCAATGTAGCCTGTATCCTGGTGTAACTAGTTGCCTCTTCTGAAAGAGATGCAGTCAGAATGAAGAGGTAAAAACACGCCATACTTGTAGAGAGGAACGGATGTCTTTTTTTTTTTTTTAACTTTATTTTTATGTTCTAGAGTTCATTTTGTTTCTCTGTAGTACTAAGAAATGACCACAAGAGGGAGACAGATGCCTGAAAAGTACAGCATTCAGCCTCCTGCCAGGCGCGACTGGTTGTCAGTTAGATGTCTGCCAACGTGCGTGGGTTCCCAACGGAGCCCCAAACCACTGGGTATGAGACAAGTAGCCATATTTATCCACACCACAGCTAGAGTCATTTTAGTTCCTTAACAGTTGTAAACATTTAAACCACCAGAAAAAAAAATGGCATATGCATCTGTGCACCAGCCTTCATTTTTGCAAAACTATTTGAGGAGTTAGGGGTGGAAGCACACACCTATAATCCCAGCACTTGGAAGGCTGAGGCAGGAGGATTCTTATGAGTTCGAGACCAACCTGGGCTACAAAGTGAGCGCAAGGCCAGCCTGAACTGCATAGTGAGACCCTGTCTCAATAAATAAATAAATAATAAATAAATAAATAAATAAATGAATTTGAAGAAACATTTATTTGAAGTTTGGGAGCATAATATTCCACTTATGCAACCAGTATAACTAGGTGTTCAAGAAAAACATTCATAATGGATTCTCTCCCTTTGTTAATTACAAAATAAACATTTTAGATACAGAATTTTTGGAGCTACTAAGAAAACAGTTGGAACCCAGGAAAGAGGAAAGGAGCCGAGCTCTGTGCTGCAGCAGCCACTGCTGTTTTTCTTTGCATGAACATGCACACGCCTGAATCACACCTGCAGAAGAAACAGTGCATTGGACAGGAGTAGATAGAGCGCCACTCCAATTAACCTTCCCTTCCAAGAGTTAAGTACCTGACCTTTGGTAAGGGGATATCTTTTGCAAAGGTTTAAGCAAATGGTGGACAAATACTTTAAAGATGACTGTGAAATGCTGGGCTTGGGCAGGGGTTATTTTATAGGATAACGGATTCTCGCCTCACATGATTCTGCTGGGAATCCAGGAAGAGAAGGTTTGGGTGGGTCTGTTGGAGAATCAATAAAAAGTCACATGCTAGTCTGAGGAGTGCAGGAAGTCAAATGTGGCGTGGTCTCATTAAAATAGGAGCTGGTTCCTCTATAGCTTCTACTGTTTCTAGGGTTCTCTACCAAGTGCCTGGCAGTGAGCTTAGGGCTCTGCTGGTCACCAGAGGCAGTAGTCATGAAGAGCTGGATGTGGGGAAGATGGAGTCAAGGACAAGGTAGAAACTTCCTGGTGTCTTTGCTTCTGTACATCCCTCTGATTATGAAAAGACCTTTAGAAAGTAATGGCTTCCTTCACTCCATCTTTCAGTACTAAACTGGAGCCATTTAGGAAAGAGGATTCTGGGAAATGTAGTTCCTAATTGTTTTAGTCCCTTTTCTTCTTCCTGGGACAAAATGCCTGACACTCATGGCTAAAAGAAGGAAAGGCTCACGGTAGTTTGTAGAGGCCTTAGTCCATCATCAGTTGGGTGGGACAGCATGAGAGAGGGGCATAGTGGACCAGAAGCAGAGAGGGGAGGGAGGAATAAGGAGTGAGATGAATCTTCTACGATTCCCCCCCAATCATGCTGGCTCTTTTGACCACCCGACCTCTTAATTACAAGTCTGTTAGCCCAGATAATCCAATCACCTTTCAAAAGCCCCACCTCTGAGGGCATGGGGTTTGGCAGGGACAACTAGATATAAAAAGTAACACCAAAGTAACCAATTTACAAATCAAAGCAGAACAAATGATCCAGCCTACAGCTACAGGCTTTCACCCAGTTTGGCAGGTGAGGAAACTGAGGGCCATCTAAGATAGGCAACTTGCCTAGACTCACCTTGCAAGCTGGAGGGATTGTCTCCCATCTCACTGTCATGCCTTCGACTTCAGTGAAACTTAAACACTTTCGCACTTCAACAGAAATTGTATAAAACTTCACACCTCTCTTCCTAGGATAAGAATCTGGGAACAGTCTGTGTCCCTTCCTTATGTATAAACTACCTTGGTTCCATACTCTCAGGGCTCTTTGGTGAGACTGGTGCTCACCAGGTCTCAAAGTAACTAAACAATGGGATATGAGCTGTCAGGTATCTGAAAGTAGAATTTTGCTTGGGATTCAGGATATGTGAGAACTTGAATTCCAATGCTGCTAAAAAATAATCTCCCCAAAAGCACTGTGCATATCACTAAAAACTTCAATTAAATAAAAACCTCTCCTAAGCATATAAGAAATAATGATGTCTATATCTTTGGTCATTTATCTTATTTCTAAAACATGCCCAGAAACTCTGAAAATCAAGCAGCTTGTAAATTTTTCTTGGAGGTGAGCAAAGAAGGAAGGGCTACAGAAGCCAAAATGGGAGAAGCTCCTGGGCCAGGCTGCTCTCGCCTTTTTTCCATTTTTTTTTTTCTGGCTTCACATTTTCTTTCAAATCTTTTAATAATTCTCCTCCTTCGAGACTGTGCTAGTTTGGGGCTTGTTAAGTCTGGGTACAGGAAAAGCTGAGGGTTCATGCTGGTCCCTAAAAGCCTGGGGATGTCTGCTCAGCCCAGATAACGAGCAGCTAAGAAGATTCTAGTCCTCTGTGCTGTTCAAGAGCTCATTTCAGCCCTGGTGTGAGGTTTAGGTCACCCTAGGGACTGCAACTCCACTGCAAATTCAGTATTAGAGGGATCTGAACACTCGCCTTCATCTCAAAACGAGCTCCTGGTGATCATTCAGATGGAGGCAAAGTGCATCTCTCTCCCATGTTAGACCTGGCCTCAGCGCTGCCTTTTCTCGGAGTCCTGTGCTTTCCTCTCCACCTGTAGAGGACTGCGCTGCCCCTGTCACGGCAGAGCCTGAGGTTATGGTACGTGGACCTCGGAGGACTGGGCCCTACTGAGAACCGCTCCTGCAAACTCTATCTCAGCAATCCATCTTGTGAACAGTATAGCTCCTGACCGGCAGGAAAGGGGACTGCTGATATTCTTATAGGAAAAATAAAAGGTGGATGAATAATGAAAATCGCTCAGAGCCTATGCATTTGTTTTAAAACAACCAGAATAAGAAGACTCTTAATGACTAGAAGTGGTTTTTATTTTTTTAGAAACCTGAAAAATATGCTTTCCATGCCTATCTCCTAGTTCGCAAGGTCCATGAATGAATGAAGTTCATTGTAGTCATGGTCTTGAATATGTCCTCCCCCTACAAGTTTCTTGAAGCTTAATTGCTAATATGATAGTATGAAGATGTGTGGGCTTTAGGGAGAGATCACGCTACAGGGGCAAGGGCCTCCTGGGTGGAATTATCACCATATAAAGGACCTGCAGAGGCGAGGCTGTTCCTTCAGTTTCTTCTGCCACAGGAAGACGCAGCAGCCAGGAGCCACATCAGAAACAGACGGAGAATCCTCACCTGGCACCAAAGAGGGGCCGCCTTGGTCTTGACCGTCCTGGCCTCCAGAACTGTGGGAAATAAACAATCTGTTGCTTATCAATGACCCAGTCCCAAGATATTGTTACAGCTGCGCAGACTGAGACAGTTGCCTTTCCTGCTTTCGTTTTGCTGATCACCCACTAGAGTTTTTTGAAGTCTCAGGTAAGAGTGTTTGCATCAGAGCGCTGTGGTTTAGGATTTTCCTACTGTGATTCATGGCCTAAGGGCTCCTCAGTTTATCTGTATTGGGAACCCCCAGGCTGCATAGCCTCTCTTTTGATTTTCACAAATGAAAAGAGAAAAAGGGAAGATCAACAGTTTCTGTGACCAGTTAGCCCATAGTTAATCACAAGAGTAACTAATACTAGTAGGACATAATGATATAAATGCTGTTACCTGTAAGAATCTGGAGTTTAACCACTGTGATATATATTCAGTTGATGCATAAAAATAGGCTTGGTCTATAATCACGCTCTCTTCCCTGTACGCATTGATGTGCCAGCCATGGGGAGTGGAGTCGCTCTCCCTTGGCACATAGGTGCTCTTCTTGGCAAACCTGCCTCTGCACGGTGTTGCACCAGCGATGGCGAGGCAGCATCTTGGATCAACACCATCCCTGATGTTTAAAAAAACTTGTCACTCTATATGTAAGAAATTTAATAACTGTCACTTTACTTCCTTGAGTCTACATTTATCACCTGTGGAAAGTCGAGTTCTGAGCTTGCTTTGATTGGAACTGAGATACAGTTGATTTCCATTACCTCCTCCTCCGCCATTAGACCTCCTTACAAAGGCGAGCTCCCCAGAAACTCTGTGGGGGCCCATTTCCAGCAGGAATAAGAGCACCCTCCCAGCACTCTGGGAGGCTGAGGCAGGAAGACTGCAAATTTGAGCCCAGCCTGGGCAACTTAGTGACTTACTGAGACCCTGTCTCAAAATAAAATAATTTAAAAAGGGCTAAGGATGCAGTTCAGTGTGAAGGCCCTGGGTTCAATTCCCAGGACCACGTGCGCGCGCACACACACACACTAGAGCCTGCATGCTCACGGCAAAGCTGCTCACTCCAGCTTCCCGTTCCACCGGCCTCCACCCACACAACTGCTGCCACCCCACACTCGTCAACTACACACCCGGGTTGACAGACGGAAAACTCATTAGGAAGTCCAGCCAGCTCTGCCTTCCCACATTCCTGGGAAGAAACCACATTCAGTTGTGGCAGAAGCAGTGCAGAATCACTGAGGTCCTCATCATTAAATCAACCGGGTGACCCAGTCCCTCCAAGGCATCGCCAAGCAAAGCCCCTCTGGAGAGGGAGAGACTGACCTCGTGAGCGAGGCCGAAGCCCAGGCTCATGCCTAGCAGGGACATGGTGCCCTTTTCCATGGCTGCTCAGGAGCAGTGTTAGACAAAGGACTTACTTCATAAGAATATAACTATTAGCTATTAAAAGCAGCTTAACAGCTAAGTATAATTATACTTCCATCAAGTGGGTGAAGAGGACAATTACAGGGCCTTCTAAGCGATCTTTTAAGGAATAATGGGCTAGTCAGACTTTCCCAATGCCACGCATCTTAGTTTTCATGACAGTGCCATTTACCTACCTGGTTTTTGTCACTTTTCTTGGCTCACTGATTACAAGAACAAGACTTCCCCAGGAAGTGGCAAGGGACTCTCCACACCATCTCCCACAACCCTGGGCCCCCAGGTCACCTCTCCACACTTGCCGAGCCTTCTCTGCGGGCTTTCTCCTGCTTTGTATTCTAGGATCATTTCGGCCACTGTTTTTTCACCAAAGCTTGGCACCTATTTGCTTTTTCACAAAGCAAGATTGCTGAGCTCTTCTCAAATTTGCTTTGGGGTGATCTTAAGGTCATTTCCAACCAAAATGTTTAACATGAAATGTGCTTAGCTTGTCCACAAGGGGATGTGTGCCAGCCACAAGGTCACCACACACTGACCCGGGTGGACACCCAGCCTGGGGAGGACACGAGCTTTGGAAGCTCTGCAAACAAAGGCTCCCTGGGAGCCACGGGCTTAGACAGCAGGGCTGGCCGCAGTTTAATCAGCTGTCTCCTTTTTTGGTCCTCATCCCGATTTCTGTGCAGTCTTCAAACTCAGCTATGCTTGTCTGTGGGCAAAGAGTTTCTGCTCATTATTTCAGAATGTAAACAGCAGGGCAAACATATGCCTGTCTAGTTTCTAGAGGTGATGCTGGCGAGTGTGGTGCATCAGAGGAAGGCGCAGCTGCCCGGGGACCGAATCTGCAGGTGCAGGTGTCTGTCAGTGTCTGTAGCCACTGGGTCCAGGAGCCTGTGTGGTTAGCAAACTCTGTGGATGCCCAAGTGCCTTATATGAAATGACGTCCTATTTGCAGGCAACTGCCCCACAGCCTTCAAACCATCTCTAGGTTACTAATATTACCTAATACGACATAAATCCCAGGCAAATGTTGGTCATACTGGGTTGCTTAGCACAGATGATGAGGGGCAAAGTCTGCATGCTTAGAACAGACGCAGTCATTGTAGGCCTAACTACACTTTGGATCCACGGCTGGCTGAGTTCATGAATCCAAAACCCTCAGACACCCTGTACATGAGAACCCTCTGCATATGAGATACCCAGACAAAAGCCCTGGGCTCGTCACTTCCGAAGGCAGGCTCAGCCCTGCAGAGCTACCAGAGGCCACCAAATGGGGCCTGAAGGCTGTGGATTCCTCTGCTACACTGGGGTGGCTGCGCTGTTGGAGGGGACCCTGTGGAGTGAGAGGGTGATGAGGGTCTCACCTTTGGGACTGATGAGGGTCTCTCCCGCCATCTCTCCCATGTCCGTGGCACAGAAGGCCACCTTGGCAGTTGGAGTTCAGACTTTTTGCCCAGTGATGATCAAGTGTTTTGATCCAAATGATTCACATCCCCAAATTTCTTCTAAATGAAAACAGGCCCAGGAAGCCCCAAAGTGGTTCATACAGCAGCCCCTCCTGTCACCACACATTTACCAAGATATAGTCATTTTACAAATTAAGTTTAAAATGTTTTGCCCTGCTCTCCTGGTTTTTTATTCCTTGGGGTATAGACTGTAGAATGCATATCACCACTTGTACTTTTTTTTCTTCTCCTGTTCTGATATTGATGATAATATCAATACTTTGAGAAAAAAATAATTGAATACAATGCTTTTGGTTTTGTCATTCTCAGATAAGGGCTAAGCTGCGGCACTGGCATTATCAAGACACTCCCTTGGTAAACGCCAGTAGACTGGCAACGTGGTTTATCTCTTAGCTTTATCATCTAACTGCTCCCTGCACCCCAGTCTTTGCTGACACAGAGCAGGTCTGCTCGCAGCTCCCTGAATACCATTCTCACTTTCCATCCGGGCTACCTTTCCCTCCTTCTAGTGCATCCCCTCTTGAACTGCTCGTCTCTGCTCCTTCTTCTAAGTCTCTTCCCCTTGAAGCTTTCCGGATAGGCCCCGCCGCCCTTTGACACAGATCCGCACTACACTTTTAACACCAACTACACATCACCGTGGCTACTCACCCTTGTATTTCAAGGTGAAACAAGAAATGGGCAACAGAAATTTTTTTTTTTACCTACAGTGACTGCAGCCACATATGGTTCAGCTCTTCCATACATCTTACCCCATACAAATTCTCTTTGCATTCCTAATTCCCATGACAGCCCTTTACATTGTGGATGTGCTTCCTATAAAGAAGAGAGATCATGCCAGGGATTTGCCTCAGTGGCATAAGCAACTGTTCAGCAAAGCGTGAGGTCATGAGTTCGATACCAGTACCAAAAAAAAAAAGAGAGAGAGAGAGAGAGACCTGTGATAGTGCATGCTTGTAATCCCAGCACTCAGGAGGCTGAGGCAGAAAGATTGCCACAAGTCTGAAGCCAACCTGGACAACATAGTGAGACCCTATCTCAAACACACACACACACACACACACACACACACACACACACACACAACTTAGTCTTAAATTGGCAACATAGTAGATAAGCTTCCGTTTTAATGTGAAATGATTCTAGTTCATTAATACACTAAGTAAGGATGATCTGGGATGTCTGTGAATCCTCCTGCAGAAACATCTTACCACAACCTAAAATATAAATATCAAACTTTAAGGTAATGAAAGTTAGGCCATATACATTGATTTACAGATATTATAAGGTACTAGTGGATTCTACATTTCCAAAGATCATCCACAGACTTTTCATCAATAAATACTATATCCAATGGAAAATATTTCATATTTACTATAACATTATACAACTCAGGAAAGAACATTAAGATACTGCACTTTCTTCTAATTACATTAGATTTCTCGTCCCTCTTCTTTATTGTGGTAATTATTCTATACCCAATTCTATAATAATTACATTAATTGCCATAAAATAATAGAACTTTGGATAAGGAAAAACACAGTGATAAAATACACACTGTAGTCTATCTTAACGTCAGAAGGCATAGGAGGAGGAAGTCTAGAAACTTCCTGGCGGTAGGAAGCCCAGCTCCCACCCCCAGGCTCTGTCACGGCAGTGCCATGGCTTAGCGGACATTAAAAGGTGAGACTTCTCTTCAAAGGTCTTCTTCCTTTATGGTCTCAAAAACACAGTCACCTTTGGCTCTCTTAACCTTGTTTTTTCTTGATAGAAAACTAGAATACTCTTTTTGCTGGAAAGGAAACAGAAAGGTCAGAAATGTAAATGAGAGGAAATGATTTCCACGGTGGCAATCACGAAAACTTCAAGGAGGTTACACTAATGCTAACAGGACAGTGGGACGCGAGCACCTGTTGAAGCCATGGCTGTTTTGAATGGCTTTATCCTGTGCAAGCTTTATTTTGGGGATAGGTGCCCTTCTGAACAGAAAAGAAAAGAAAACAACAGCAGAACTGTGGGGCACCTTGCCAGCAGACAGGCTAAGTGTATTTTCTGTGAAAGATTTTTCTTGATAGAAAATCCCTGCCGCAGAAGGGTTCTCAAACAAATTTGTATTTATTTGTCACCACTAAAGACTGCTGCGATTCCGATACTGGCCCCTCTGTGTGCCCCGGAGCAAGTTGCTTAACTCTTTTGTTTCAGTCCTTAGTCCACAAACCAAGGATGGAAACAGTCTCCCCTGGGTCGTTAGGAGAAGGAGGATTCGCTGAGTCACGCAGTCACCTGGCCGAATCTAGGGGTTCTACATGCACACTTGTGACCAGCCATCGGTGGAAAACGTGTTTTTAAAGTGCATCTGTCCGAACAGGTAGACTTTTTCTTGTTGTTATTCCCTAAAGAATTCAGGATGGCAACACTCAGAGATGGTTTAACCTATATGGAGGATGTTGTGTGGGCTGTATGCAAATACTCTGCCCCAGGTGACTAAGAGAGGTGAGTGCCCAAGGCTCTCGTTGTCCTCCAGGGAAGGTCACGCGGCTGCAGACAGGGATCCTGACAATGCCGGCTCGGGCTGCGCCGGTGGGAGCTCTCCTAGACACGCTGGAACTCGGCATGGGTGTGGCAGACCCCTTCTCACGGACCGGCCTGCTCAGAGGTGGCAAGGCTGCCGTCCGAGAAGCCCCTGGAATCAGCGGCAGTGCTGGTCACAGATGTGCTGTGTGTCATGTCTGGCTCTCACCCTGACCATGCAGCCCACTCATTTGGGCCTTGGTGGGCACAGATTGCTGGGCCCCTCCTGTGGACTTGGGGCCCCTAGACTTGAAGGTCCACTAAGTTCTCAAGTGATGCTGACCTCCCTGGTCCGGGATCACATCATCTGTCCATCAACAGATGAATGGGTAAAGAAAATGCATGTACATCAAAGGAGTACTACTCTGCCACAAATGAGGATAACCTGAGTCATTTGTAGGAAGATGAGTGCATTTTGAGACCACAAGGTTAAGTGAAAAAAATCAGACACATAATGCTTAACTATCACATTGTTTCTCTTATATGAGAAAACCAAAATATAAATAAGGAGCAAAATAAAAGATAACAGGAAGCAGGGAGATGGATCTTTTGTGAAAGGGAAGAGGACCAAGAGATGGAGGGGGAGGGAAGGGACGGGAGGGATAGAGGATAGGAATAAAAGGAATTAAAACATGCCGTGAATGTGCACAAGTTTCTCGGGTTGAGTGTCATCCCTGTGCACGCAAACATGCACTAGTTAAAAAAAACTGAAAAGACTCCAGGAGCCCCTGAGGCACAGTGAGGCTTTGGGTCCGCCTGGAGGCAGCCAGCCAGCAGCAGTGCAGCTTCTGCCTCAGCTCTGATCCAGCCAGAAACGTCGCCGTTACAGAACAAAGCTATGCGTCCATGCTGTCTTGTTTCCCGAGCTCGCTCACACGAGCAAAGGGTCCAATGTACCTTCCATAGTTATAAACACAGACTTCCATCCACACCACGCCCCAGACCCCACGTGAGGTGTGAGGTCAACAATATGCCCCACTCCAGTGCTACTCAGAGGTCGCCGTTGCTGCATTTAGCTACACTAGAATTCGGGTGTGGAAAGGAAGAGTTAGGTAGCAAAGAGCACAGTTCCAGGCTCATTGCCCACTTCCTCCCTACACTGATTACTGTTCATCCTTGGGCGAGTCCCTTGACCTCTCTGTGCTCTACTTCCCTCAGTGGATTTAAAGGACCATGGAGAGGGCAAGTGTATTAATTGGCACACAAGTGCTTAGATCATTGCCTAACAAGAATGAGTGCTCAAGCATGTTACCTGGCTTCTTCCACATTTATTATTTGCACAGCAGAACTCAATGCTCAAAAGAATAGTTTATAAACTTCAACATTATTCTGAGGAGAGTATACTGCACTGCTGAAAACCCATGAAAGTAAAACGTATTAGATATCCTCAAATGTTTAAACTAGGAGTTTAAAAAATGCACTAATGCAGAAGAAAATCACCAAAAAATCTGTGCTCTTCTTGGAAACTTTTGACATAAAAATGCCCTGGTGTGGTGTGGTACATACCTGTCATCCCAGCACTCTGGGAGGCTGAGGCAGGAGGATCACAAGTTCAAGCCCAACCTGGGTAACTTAGCAAGACCCTGTCTCAAAATAAAACATAAATAAAAGCAAAATGGATGGGGATGTAGCTCACTGTAAAGGCCCTGGGTTGAATCCAAAAGGAGGGGGCAGGCCCTTAACCCTGCTGGATTGTACAATAAAACTACTACTCCTATGCCAGTCTCCAATTGGCCCAACCGCAGAATCCCAGTGTATTCTTGGAAATCAAAAGACTTTGGTTAACGGGGTAAAGGGGGCAGATTTATCAGTATTGTAACACATCAGTTACATAACTTTATACACAGACCTTGCTTTGTTGAAAGTGGCCTTTTTCACTTTTGTTTTTTTCCGGAACTTCAATCTGCTAAATAGATCAGTGAAATGTCAGTCAGCATCACGAGACGCCAGCATGCAAGCCTGCGTTTAACTAGCACTCTTCCGCCTCGCGTTAAATCTCTCTGGGCCCAGGGCTGCTGGGGCCAGGGCTCACCCGCTCCTCAGCTGTGCCTTTGGTGTGCTGGGGTCTCCGTCTTACAGAATCCAGTGCCGCAAAGTGGGAGAAGCTTTGTGCTTAGCACTGGGGGCTGCCTATGGATTCTGTGATTGATCACAGCTTTTCAAAGGACTTCACACGAAACAAAACGCACAGAACTTCTAAACCTCCAGAGAATGCACACAGCTCCAGTTCATACGCTGAATCAAAGCCAAATGGGGCTTTACCGCATCAAAAGTTAATCAAATGAAGAATCAAACTGCGGCTCAAAGGCACTGGACTACACCTCATGTACCCAAGGTGAGAGGAGCACAGCCCACAGGGGCCTGGTGGGGAATGGACGCTCACTCCTGGGTAAGTGAGGGGAATTTTTAAAAAGCATTGTTGAACTGGCATTTACTGGAGGGGAGGTTCGAGCAGGATTAAAGCAAATCCATGGGGAGCACCGAATCCCCAGGGGTGCAAGGAAGGAGGTGGGGGCGGATTCTGCCACCTCCAGGCCTGCAGGGGTGAGAGGGACAGCTGCTGTGGGACCCCTGAGGCTGTGGCTGAGGGACGTGTGACAGGAGCCAGAGCCTTCAGGACAGGAGGTGAAACCGGAATCCGAGGGGGGACACAGCTGGAGAAACGGTACCCAACCTTGTTCTCCCCAACCTTCAGTCTCCTGTTGGGATCCCCGGGGGTGGGGGGGCAGTAGGGAGATGGGGGGTGACCTCAAGGAGAGTAAGGTCACAGCACACAGGGGTCAGTCAATGGGGCACGGAGCGGCGTTGAGAGGGGTGTCTAGCACACCTGGTAACTGTGACCCACCAAGGGCTGAGGGGCAGAGCACCCAGACACTTCCTCGTGGAAGAGGCCCACAGAACAGCTCTGCCATAGTCATAAAGGTCTCTGTCCCAATTGCCTTTCTCCTCCTTGACTGATGCAGGATCCTGGGTTTGTAGCTGCCACTTGGCAAATACAGGCTTTATAAATGACAGCATGTAGGTAGGGGCACATTGATTAGGCTGCCTCACAGTGCTGATTACTCACGAAACCAGACAGTGGGATATTCTCATAACGCATGGAACAAATGACACCACACCGCAAATGGGCATTATCCTTCAACTATGGTTCACTTAATTTTGCTGCAAAATAAATTGCTTTAAGGGGATGTACTGTACTCAGGAATCCCTCTAGATTAGTATTTTAAGTAGAAATGGTGGGTCATATATTTGAAGTCTTATATTTCACTAATGTAAAAAGCCAACAAAGTCTTGGTAAATGAGACATTAATGCTCTGATGCCATGTTTTGCTGGTTTTTTTTTTTTATTGTTTTACAATATTGCATTTTAGTTTATGGCCAGGTACAATGAAATAACGAACTTGGGGGGGAAATTCTTACAATTTTTCTTTCTCTCACTTTCCCTATGTAAATTACAACCCACCATAAGTGTGAAATGATCTCACATCATCAGCTCCTCAGCCTATCACAGGAAGTCTTTAAGTGCTTTCCGCAGCAGGGGGAATAAAGTTGGTGAAAGTGAAACCGGTTTCCTAGTGTGGTTCTTCTGCACTTTCTGTTTTTTCACAATTCCTGTTAATGTGGTCACTTACTCCTGTCCTGTCACTTTCCTCTGGCTCTGAAACTCTGTCTTTTGGTGTACTTGGGCCATTCTGGAACTGCTGTCATATGTCTGTGCCTAAGACACACACTTTGTCTTATTTTCTGTTATATGCAACTAAACTAAACCCTGACTGATGAATTTTATTTTCAAGCAAAACACTCTTTAATGATTTTGCTCTGGTTAAAAGCAGTAAATATTAACATAATATTTTAGCTTTTTTATAGTAACATAACTTTAAGAAAAATGTTACATCCCCTTTCTCTTCTTGTCTGTGGTTAACACTGTCTTTAGGTATTTAACAAGAAATTTTGTGTTGTGACTATGTGTTTGTGTCATTCTTTACTGCATTTGTTTTAGTCAAATTTTTGTGACTTCATAAACAATTCAAGTCTTTGCAAGGGCTGTCTAAAGCTAACTAGGCCAATTAACTTCCAATTAATAATAAATTTCTTCTTCTCTTCATTTCATATTAACAGGAAAAGCCAGTACTTTTTAATCTGCTTCTAGGGACCATCTACTTTCTTTATGGGGCTCATTTGGTTACAGTTTTGCTCAGTTTCCCTCCTTGATTCAGAATGTTCAATATTATCAAAATGCTGGGCGCAGAATCTGTTTCTCAGAGATGTCTGAGGCCTGGTACAGACTCTGTACAAGTGACCTCTTGGTTGAGACCATGTTTTTGCCTAGAAGCTGACTGTCACAGACTTACACTTACTCAGCTACCTGAGACTTCGAAATGGCTTTAGTCCTCTGTCCTTTGTGAGGAGGCCCCGCACTCAGTGTGAGGTCAAAGGGTTTGTCTGTCTATGTGCTGTGTTTTGCCTTCTGAGTCTCTATCTTCCCTAGGTTTTTGTAGACAAAGTACCAGATTGAAATGCAGACAGATGACCACTTCACCATGCTTTGAAAACCCAATTTTCAAGAGGAGGAGTCTTAACTTCTCTTTCCAAGAACCTAACTGAGCAAAGAAACAGTTTGTGGAAATAAAGCTTGGTAACTATTTGGATAAAGCAATATAAAAGTGTTGACTAATACGCTGATTTTCTATTAGTCACAGCGGTAAATGGTAGACTTCAATTTATGGGCAAATCTAGGGAATGTAGCACGATTCTTTTCCTTAAGAACTTTAACTAGATTATTGCCTTCTCCGTTTTATTGAGCTAACTCTTTAGCTATTCATTGTCCAAGTATTTCCTGCATCAAGTGGCTTATGTTTTATCCATCTGCATTTGAGGGCACTTCTTCCTTTTAATGAGGCTACTTCAGTTAATTACTTTTCTCTTTCTTCTTTTATATATATAATAATCAAAGCCTGAGAGGGTTCACTCTGCCTAAGAGGTTGGATTTTATGACTCCTTTTAAAAAGAGCCTGCTTCATTTACCACTTTCCAGAACATTTTGAATTGTTCAATCACAAGGAGGCTGTGAATTTATTTTCCCTGGGAAGATAGTTCAGTTCTAGAAGAAAGAGATTAAATAGAACACACAATTATTTTCTTAGAAAAAAAGCTGTAAAGTCAAGTGACGATTAAGGTTCATAACCTTAATATAAACTAAATATAAATATAGTGTAGAAAAATAAACTAAAGACTTTATCCTCCTATAGAGGATTTATATAGCAACATTTAATGTTGTTAAATTTAAATAACATTAGGGAAGTTTCTGATTATTTTCTGTTGTATTTTTAAAAGATTAGTGTGATATTGAATAATTAAGCTTAAAAATGTCAACCAGGCATTAGTATTTGTAGTTTTTTTTTTTTAATTCAACTGTTGTATCTTATCTGGGACATGCTTATGTCATGATGAGCTCAAGGTGATTAGGAAAGTTTGAAATCTCGGTAATTTTTGGCTTTGCAGCTTGCCCACCAACTCTTTCAGTGAGTTTCTAGTAACTGGGTCTCCAATGAATAAATATAGTACAGAAAAATAAAGTTAACTTTACACTGAAAAAAAAAAAGACTGGAGAGTTTCTTCTACTCTCTGCCTTCTCCCACCTGCTAAAGGCATTTCCGTTTGGTACCCTGGAAGTATCAGGACGCTGTAGATTCTTTCTAGAGAAAACCAGAGTTTACTTAAGATCATCTCCACTGCCTTAAAGATCCTGACTTTTTCATGAGGGTTTTACACTAAACCTAAAAGCTTCCATTTAGGATGAGGCTAAACTAAAAGTGTGACTACAAAGTTCTAGAGTTCTCAGTAATCCAAAAATGACTTTTCCCTGGAAAAATGCCTTGCATTCTAAAGACAGACTTTCTCTGGGCCACCATCCCCATCACCAAGCACCAGAGGCCTGAGGAGCTCATTTTGTGTGGTGTGGAGTCGCCCTGAGGACCAGAGCTGCTGGCCCAGAATCCTGCAGGGCAGTTCGTCTCCATTGTTGCTCACATTGGGAATTTAAAGGGGCAGCGCGCACAGATAAGAGCACTTACCATTTCTGGACTCCCGGTGGCAGCGAGCTTTGCCATCTTTTCTGTGATCATCTTTTTCAAGCAGCTACTCAGCAAAAAAGCCTAAGAAATCCAGAAATAAAGAACGATCTGTACTCAGGAGAGGATTTCTTCCTCTTCCTTCCCTCCTCATGCCACAGAGCAGACTCTGAACTCTGCTTAAAATACAATAGCACATTGATAAGAATTTAGATTTCTTTAACTTCCAAAATTTTGCATAAAATTCAATTAGCATATAAACATAAAATTTCTCAACTACATGGATCTATTTACAGTAAGATTTAAAGGCAGATACAAAATGACCAGAATCTCCTTACAAATCTTCTCTTTAAAACTCCCCACTTAAATCCACATTTATTAGTTTATAACCAGGTCATGTTGTATGAGCAATAAATAATATGAAGTACTTATTATAATCAAATAAACTGATGATGATGAATCCTATAAATATATATATATATATATATATATATATATATATATATATAAAATTACTGACGGAGTTACTATTATAGTATTATAAATAGTAACCCATCTGAAAGAATATATTAACATCTTACTGCTTTTACTGAAATTTTAGAAATTAGTTGTTTTCTTCATTTCTTATTTTGTCAATACATTTAATCACTAACTAACAAGAAGAATAGTGGCTTCAAGCATAATTGGTGGTTTAATTATCACTGTTAGTGCCAAGACACTCACATTGACATATCTTGCTATGCAAAATGCGGGGGTCCTAGAGCCTCAGGCCTTGATAAGTTGCTCAAAACTTAGTAAGATCAAAAGAGAAAACAGCAAGGCAAGAAGTGAAAGCAAGACAAGAAAGATAAAGGATTAGTAGGGGAAGAACAAATGGGAAAATCATAGGGTACCTTGAATTTGGCACAAAGGGGTACAGACCCTGGCTCTAGGACCTTAGTATAGGATTGTATTCATGGGTGGTCACTAGTGAGGAGATGCTGGAGAGTAGGAGCAGAAGAGAGTGACGAACCCAGGCCAGGGCAGTGGCCAAAGTGGAAATCTTTCAGAAGGTGGCACATAGTAGAAATAAAAAGAGAATGGTTGACATTAAAGTAACATCTTGCCATCTTTCCAGGGTGTGGAGCATGACAGGAATGAAATTTATTTAAAAAGAAGGGGGAGAAGAGAAGAAAAGAACACATACATTTTATAAACCAGAGTATGAGACAGTTAACCAATGAACCCTGAGCTGATACAGGTAGGAAAGGATGCTTAATAGTGTGTGCAAACTGATTCCCTTTTATTTTACTGTGTATACAAACAAACAGACTACTCTGCTATAAACTAGGTCAGGTTTACTAAATATGAACTGAGCTTTTATTTAAAAAAACATAGAAAAAGAAAGAAAGAAAGAAAGAAAGAAAGAAAAGATTTTGGTCCAAATCTTCACTTGCATTTGCAAGGCATACACATCACATTTCTACCTTTTGCAAAAGTAGCCTTTAGGTGTACATAAATAAAACATCCCAAAGGAAATAAGATCTTACTAGGAATCCCTTTACTGTGCCTCTCTCTGCCATGGTTTAAATACATTCACTACTGTTTAGATTAAAAGTAATACAATTTAGTTGTGTTTAGCACTCTGATGAGGGAATAAATGAGCAATTAAAGTGAACCTACGCTGGGCCTGGTGGGGTACACCTGTAATCCCACCAATCAAGAGGGTGAGGCAGAAGATCACCATGAGTGTGAGGCCAGCCTGGGCTACATAGTGAGTTCAAAGCCAGCCTGAACTACATACTAAAACCTTGTCTCAAACCCCCAAAGTGAACCTAAAAACTTATTTCTTTAACTGAGGATTATAGTTTAATACTTCATGTTTTTCAGAAGACTTTGGTGTTATGACCTCAACTGTTTTAGAATTAGAGTTAAAAGAGGGCGTTGGTCACCAAAAACTAGAACATTCCTTAGAATTTAGTAAAACTCAAATTGAATGTAATGAAATTTTGACTCCATTTTAGAACACCTGTGGTTCTGATTCCAATTTGAAGTAGCCTAAGTCAGTAAAAGATTTTTAAATTGGGTTCGGTATTTTAAAATTTAATTTTAGGACTTCTATTCCTATTTTAAATATACGCCCATGATAAATATGGGTAGTTAACTATCCAACAGTCATTGCTTTCTTCTTTCCTGAAAGACCTTCATTTTGGGGGGGGGGGATAAGAAGTGCTTGGCTCAGGCAGTGATTCATACTACCTATAAATCAATATTGCTCCTCTTTGCCACACACTTGATTTCCAGACTCCCTTGCAGCTAAGGTAGTTGGATGGTCCAGTTTTGACCAATGAAACAAATGAAAGTTTACTTGGAGGTTTCTGAGGTAAAAAATTTGCTTTCCAAATGTGAGAGATAGCTTTTTATTTGCTTGTAAAAGGTCAAGGGAATGATAAGAGTGCCAAACATTCCACTTTCGGTATTATTTGAAAAAATCCCTGTATTGTCTAAACCAGGTCAGCAACAATTCCAACACACCATTTTTGTAAATAAAAGTTTCATTAGATAAAAAGGTCCATTTGTTTATGCATTATGTATGATTTTTTTTAAACAGAACTCAGCCATTGCAACAGAGACCAAATGGACCTCAAATCCTAAAATATTCATCATCTTGACCTTTAAGCCAAAATATTTCTGGCCCACATTTAAGCTCCATTACTTGATAACTATTATGGTGTAGATCTTAAATGTCCCCAAAAGCTCACATGTTGAAGACATGGTCATTGGAAAGTGGTGAAAAACTTCAGGAGGTAGAGCCTGGTTGGAGGAAGTTAGGTCTCACCAGTGTGCCCTTGAAGGATATATTGGAACTTTGGCTCCTTCCTCTTTTTTTGTTGCTCCCTAGCTGCTATGGGTTCTTGCTCTACTATGCCCAAGTGATGGGACCAACAAACCGGGGACTGAAACCTCTGAAATCACGAACCAAAATAAATCTTTCTTCTTTTTCCTCTTTTATTTTTGTACAGAGAATTAAACTATCCCTGGCCCAACCTTTTTTCTTTTTAGCTGATTATCAAAGATATTTTGTCACAGTGATTAAAAAACTAACACAGTAACTAAATTCATTTCTAACTGATGTAAAATTCTTGGTGACCAGTGAAATAAAGAAAATAAAGCAAAAAGCAAAAACAAACAAAAAATCCAAAAAACAAAACAAAACAAAACAAAAAAACCAATATTGCCCACTAGTCCCTGCTTTAGTTGGATTAAGGTGATGCACTTTGTCCACCTCAGCCAGCAAGATAGCATTTCAGCACAAATATTTTCATGCTCTGACCTGAGAACTCACCTGTTTGGTGTAAATGACAAACCACTGCCAGGAACTGTCTTCACTGTATTGAAATCTGAGTTCTAAGTTCTGGTTGAGAGTTTGCTGGGGCCCATCCATATCCAGCAGAGTCCCCTACAGAAAAATATAATATTTGACATTAATCAGAAATTGAAGTGCCTCTTAATGTGCTGGGCAAAATATCTAAATGAGCAAAATCATCCCTGTACCTAAGAAGCTATGAGTCCACTGAGGAGCCACGGAAGAGTCACTACAGTGTGTAGATACAGTGCTACTGGGGAAGCAAGCATAGGTCTATGGCAGGAAAGAGAATGGGCACCTGTTTTAGGAGGGTGAAGAAAGGCCTCCTGGAGGTTCGGTCATTGAAGCAGAAGTAGGAATATCTCAGTTTGTTGTGGTCATTTTGTTTTAAAAGCAAAGGTGAGAGATGATTCCTGATAGTAAAAATAACAGGTACAAATGCACTGAGGCCTGAGAAGCCTGGAGACACGTGTTAGGGACACTGTGAGAGATGGTGCAAGTCTGCAGCAGCAGCAGCTCTAAGGTATGGAGATTGGGGAGAGGATGCTCAGGGAGGCAGGGGGCGCCACATCCTGAAAGCCTAGCAGGCTTTTGTGCTGTATCATACCAATCCCTCTTTCCCTTTGTGACAACCATTGCTCTTTCACTGTAGGCTACCTACGTAGGACTTTCAAGGAATGACACAGGTCAGAGGGGTGCCAAATGGTCCACGGTAAGGCTGACTAGATAAATTATTTCTGAGCCTCTCATTCCAGAATGAGACACCCAAGGAGCAGGTCCAGATGGAAGTTTTATCTCTGAGACACTCTAAACTCCTTTGATTCCTGACTTTCCAGGGCCTATGCCCCAGCTTTTCCTTCAAATCTATACATTATTCCATGTCCTTCTAATGGACCTTTCTTTGGTTAGAGTCAGATATATTCGTTTCTGTTGTTTACCGCCAAAGGGCCCAACTCTTACAGGCTTTATAAATTAGGCTAATGATGTCAGACTTTATCCTCAGAGTGATGGAGCTTCACTAGGAGATATAAAAAGCTAGATAATAACCCTAGCTATCAGTCTGACAGAATCAATGTAGGCAATGAATTGAGTGACAGCTGTTTTCAGACACTGAATAGCACATAATGCCAGAGGACAGGAAAACAATTGAGCTCAGCCCACGATTATCCCAGCTTACTCCCTGAAGGAGTTTCAGGGATGTAGTACAAGGAAAGGGAACCCAAAAAGAGCCCAGAGCTTTTGTTGAGTTGAGGAGAAAGAGCTAAAAGTAGAAGTTGTTGAAGTTTAAATTTGTGAGCAAAATATCACGAATTCCAGAAAGCTCCTCTCTAATCTTTGGCTGAATAACAATCTGGGCATGTGTGGAGTGAAATTCCCTGAAGCCAGGAAAAGAACCACTGAAAAGCAACGAGCTGACCAATTTTAGAACCTTGTAAACAAGGCTGATAGGGCTTGTGTTTCCATAAGCCAGAGTAGAGAGGCCATACTGGGCTGGAAGTTGGGTAGAGTCAGAAGAAAGGTCATTGATGAGAAAAGGACTGAATTAGATCCGGACTAATAATTGTGCTGGACCAAACCTAAGAAAGCTTAACAGCAAACTTCAAAAAAATAATTAGATAAGTAAATGCATTTCCAAGTAACAACTACATTATAAAATGAAGCCTAATCATCTTTAAAGGAACACAATAAAATCCAGCATTCAACAATACAAAATTCACAATATTCAGCTACCACAAAATGCTACCTGGCATGCAAAGGAGAAAGAAATATGATCTGTAAGCAGGAGAACAATCAACCAGTAGAAACAGACTTGGAAGTAATAGAGATGAAGGAAGTAGTAGGCAAAAGTATTAACAGTTACAGTCATGCATCATTGAATGATAGAAATGGTCTGAGAAATTCACTATTAAGCAATTCTGTCACTCCGTGGCCATCATAGGATACACTTAAGCAAACCTAGATGCAATGACGCCTGACATAGGATTTTTTCACTGGGGGGTCATTTGCTGGGAGTATAACAAGGGCCTTCTGCATGCTAAGCACGTGCTCCACTTCTGAGCTACACCTCAGCCCCCAAGTCACCTCCACATCACCTCTTGGTGTAAGCAAGAGACATGGTCCGAGGGTATGAGGTTGTGTTTGTGTAATGCAGAGGGCTGGTTCACAGTAACCTTTGTTTCAGAATTTAGAAGTGCACTCTAATGATAGAAATTACAGTAAAATAAATACACAAGCCAGTGACATAGTCTTCAATTATAACTCTTCAGTATCTAATGGCATATGCTGTTTTTATATGACTGGCAGTGCGATAGAGTTCTTTACACCAACATGCCCACAAACATGTGCTGCGTGGTGCTGTGCTGCTATAATGGCTACATCACCAGAGCTGCTGTATTCTTACTGTATCTCCACTGTATACACAGCATCATTATGCAATGTGCGTACTATACGACGGGAGGACATGGGCTCAGTGTGAGCCAGCCATAGTAGCACACACCTGTATCCCAGCCCTCAGGAAGCAGAGGCATGAGGACTGCTGTGAGTTCAAGGCCAGCCTGAGCTACGAAGTGAGTTCAAACCCAGCTTAAATTATACAGGGGGACCCTGTCTCAATAAATCAAAAAGTAAATAAACAAGTACTTATTAAAAACTTAAAGAAAAAAATAAGCAAACGGAGGGAAATGAAGATATAAAAAGGACCCAAATGGAACATTCAGAGATGAAAAATACAACTTTAGATGTGAAAATGCACTAGATAGGCTAAAGCATACATTAGAATAATACGGATGAAAAGATCACCCTTGATGACGCTTATAGAGGGAAAAAAGGGAAATAAAGAAGACCATAATGAGATACCACTTCATACCTAGTACACTGGCTGCAATTTTAAAAATCAGACAAGAACAAGTACTGACAAGAACATGGAGAAACTAGAACCTTCAGCATCTGCTGGGGAAGCCCAAATGGTACAGCCGATCTAGGAAACAGGCTGATGGTTCCTCTAAAAGGTGAACACAGAATTACTGTTTGACCCAGTAACTCCACTTCTAGGAACAGACGAAAGGGAAATGACAGTGTATGACTACCCAGAGCTTTTACACAAATGTTCCTTGCAGCATAATTCATTACAGCCAAAGGTAGAAACAACTCAAATGTCCATCAACGGATAAATAGATAAATAAAATTGTATATCCAGATAATGGGCTATTATTTGACTGTTAAAGCAATAAAGTGCTGATACATATCCAATCAAGATGAACCTTGGAAGCATTACACGAAGTGAAAAGCTACAGACTAGGATTCTAATAGTATGAAATGTCTCGAGAAGGCAGATACAATCTACAGACAGAAAGTACATTAGTTGTTTCTCAGTGGTTGTAGATCAAGTGGTGACAGCTAAAAAACATGTGGCTTCTTTTTGGGGTGATGGAAATGCTTTAAAATTGACTGTGAGGATGGCTGCATAACTGTGTGAATATGTTAAACCCTACTCGATCATATACTTCATGTGATCAAATTGTATAGCACATAAAATTATACCACAATAGAATTGTTACAAAGATAGAAAAATGTGGGTCAGGGATTTAGCTCAGTGGTGTAAGCACCTGCCTGACAAGAAAGAAAAATGTGCGGTAATAGTAAAGGTAGATGATAGATAGATAGATAGATGATAGATAGATCAGCAGAGCAGAAAAGAGAACCAGTACAAACACACGCAGCTACCCTTTTGAGGAGTGCTAGGGATTGAACCCAGGGTCTTGCACATGCTAAGCACATGCTCTGGCATTGAGCTAGATCCCGTACCTCTCAACAAACGTATCAAAGCAGTTTAACTGAGAAAAAAAATATCTGTTTCAACAAATGGTGCTAGAGCAAGTGGACTTCCAGAAACGAAAACTGGAAATGTATCTCTCTTACCATATAAAAAAATTGATTCCAAGTGAATCATAACCTTAGATATAAAACACATAAGCACAAAATTTAGGAAAAGAAACAACAGAAAAAAATTTTCATGGTCTAGGGTTTGGCAAAAAATTCTTGGACTAGACAGCAAAAGCGTAACTCGTAAAAGAAAAAAAATGATGAACCAGATTTCAACAAAGTTAAAAAATTTTTACTCTATGAAACACACTGTTAAGAGAATGAAAAAGTACAGCGAGAAAATATTTGCAAAACAAATGCCCAATGGAGGACTAGCGTCTAGAATAAGAAGGAACTCTCAAAACCCAACAGTTTAAAGAAATAAAAGAAGGAAGAAAGAAAGAAAAAAAAAAGAAAACGGACTAAAGAAATGAAGAGATTTTACTGAAAGAAACTGACAGATGACAAATAAGCACATGAAAATATCTTCAACATCATTAGCCATTAGGAAAATGCAAATAAAATTCACAATGAGATACCATTGCATACCTACCAGAATGAATGAAATAAAAAATAGTGACAACACCAAATGCTAGAGAGGGTGCAAAGAAACTGCACCACTCACATCTTGCTGGTGGGGATGAAAAATGATACAGTCACTCTCAGAAACCATTGAGCAGTTTCTTAAAAAGCTAAACATGCAATTACCATATGACCTGGCAACTGTACCCCCGGGCACTTATCCCAGAGAACTTAAGATCTATGCTCAGACAAAATCCAGTATATGAATATTTATAGTAGCTGTCATCATAATAGCTAGAAACTGAAAATTACTAGATGACCTTATATGAGTGAATAGTTAAATAAAATAAACTTTAGCACACCCATAACACAGACTGCTGCTTAGCAATAAATAGAAACAAATTATTGATCTATACAATCAGCTGGATGCATTTCCAATTAACTGTGCTATAAAAAAGAAAGTCAATCTCCAATGCAATTGATACAGTCTACTCCACGCCACAAGAAAAGACTTGCTTTTTAAGTGCATGTGGAACATTACCAAGATAGATCAAGTTTTTGACCACAAAACAAGTTTCCATAAGTTTAAAATACACTGAAACCATATAATGTATTTTCTTTGACTCTAAAGAGGAAAAAGAGACCCGGGCAAGGAGAAGGGATAGAAGGCTGTGTGATCCATGCATGCAGGAAATGCCGAGACCAAGCTGTGAGGGTGGAGAGAAAGGAAAGTTTTCAGGGATAACAAGAAAGAAGATTGGATAGGTCTCCATCAGCATTTAAATGTATAGGGTGAGAGAGAGAGAAAAGTTGGAGATGATTTCTGTATTGCCAGATTGGTAATCAGGATGAGGTGGTGGAAGTCCCATTTGGCAAAATAGAGAACACGAGATAGAGGAATAAGATGGGACAGGCATGCAAATGTGCCATGTTGAGTATCCCCTGGGGAAGGTGGCCAGAGGCAGCAGGGATGCTGGGACTCCAAGGGGGCCCCAGGTGATTGATTTCAGGGACCCGTGGAGGAAAGATGCCACGATAGAAGCCCTAGGACACACCAGAACTTCAGAAAGGCTCAGAGGTAGAAGTGACTCACAAAAGGAGGGGAGGAAAGAAAGGGAATTTGGGAGTGGAAGAAAGGTGGACAGTTTCAAATGCTAGAGAAAATCCAAGTCCTGGGTCAGCTGATAGTTCCCCATGAAGTCCAGATGACCCCAGATAATCTACCGTCAGAATTAGTCAGTGATACCTTAGTTCACGAACTTGATTCTTTCCATAATTCTGGTTGCAAACTGAGATGGACAAATTCAGTGGTTAGGTTCAATGTTGACCTTATGGGGAAATTTGATTCAGTTCTCATCTTATTTGGTTTGCGATCAGAATTGCGGAGGGTACTGAGTTCGTGAACTGAAGTAACTGTAAAAGATGTGGCAGTGCTCAGCACAGCACCAAGTATAAAATACACACTCAATAAATCCAGTCATAAAGGTTTGTCTTGTAAGGAGAGGGCAGCGTAAGTATGACGCCAAGGCTCCTTCAGCAGGGCTCCGCTGGTCAGCGTCCAGTGTCTCAGTAGCACTGAGCACACGGTAAGTGCTCAATCGATGGGTGCAGTTATCAACACCTGCTGCTGTTTCTCTAGCTGCTCTGCAAGCAGTGGAGAAGCCCGTTGTTGGAAGGAGGAAGACTTGTCTCTCTGCTGGCCTGGATGGGGACCTGTACCAGCGACAGACGGCATTTACCGTCAGGGGATGTTTAATGGGGCTTAGCTGCCTTCCACTCAGGTACAAATTTAAACGTCAGACCTGTCTCTCTGGTGCCAACTCTGTCCTCCAAAAGCAGCAGGATTCTAAGTCAGGGACAGTGCAAGGCGCCAAGGTACTCACGAGGAAAGTGACCTGCCAGCACTTGACCCTGCTCATCTGGAAGGTGACGTCCTGGGTCCGGCTGTCAGGCAGGGTGACGCAGCAGTTGATCTTGTCGTTGCCCACAGAGAGCACGGCCTGGCAGCCTGGCTCTGGGTAGTCACAGCGGCAGGGATCCAGCTGCACGGACCCATAGTGCTGCACCTCCTGGCACAGCTGCAGAAACTGCTCCAAGAGGGAAGCGGAAGGCCGCTTTGACTCAGATGAAGACCTCAAGTGAAAAGCCACTGTTGCAGCGGGACATGCGATTCCCTCACGGGGACAGCCGCTTTCCTGCTGGGCCCTACAAGTGAGGACGATGCCCAAGGAACTAACTCCCAGGATGATGCCTGGGAAGGTCGCAGTGTGCCTGCCAGGATGGGGACCATCCTGCCTAGCTCATCATTGATCGTGCCAAGCAATTTACTTCTCTTGGTACTTGGCTCAGCGTGCGAAGGAAAATATCCAGGGGGAATGAGAAGAGTGGGGTTGAATAAAATGAATGAGCGGAAATGATTTTATCTCAGCAATATAAACCAAAAGGGTATCTGTAAAATGCCTTCCTTTAAAAAAACTCAGCTGAGAACTATGTAGGAGAAAAGTAGTTCACTTATTTGCTTTTTCTTATATGATGGTGGTATTAGTTGTCAGAGAAAAGATTTTGGAAACGCCATGAAATGAGGGTGAGTAGGCTGCTTCCTAAGGACAGTTCCTGACAGCTCCAGATGTCAAAGGGAACATTTTTATGTCACTTTGAAATGTCACCTGTCCCTTCATTGCTGAAGTGATCTGAGAATAGAGAACATTTGCAGTTCACACTGAGGTCCCTGCATATTGTCCTGTGAACATCTGATCAGGAGTGTTCATTTTTAAACTAAGTCTTACCACTATCAATTGCATTTGGGTAAACTGAGGGTGGTTTGGTGACTCCGCCTCTCCCCTGCAGCGTCTGCCATACTTGGCTCAATGGCGTGTAAGATGTATGTGGAGACAGCGGAGTTGTCACTTTAGCACGTGGTTAAATCAGAAGGGCCACATCGCCCAGTGACAGCCTTGCTCTTTCTGGATCCTTTCTTGAAGCCAGGTAACTTAGGTCTCCCTTTCCAGCTGTATATCAAGTGCTTGCTGATAAAGTGAAATATAATCATACCAACACAAAAGTGGTGAGGCACGGTAGACTTTTGATCTCCTGCCACCAGCTGGACAAGTGTGCAGAGCTACTGTCCTTGCATACCAGGTGGACAGGTTCACTATTAGTTCACATTTCAGCCTGGGTGATGCTTAAGCTACCTGGGCTCCAGCTGGGTCAGGGAGAAACATCAAATGCTACCAGGTGGGAGGACTTGCTACGGGGCAGGGGCTGAGTCCTTTTGTCACTGAAGATAGAGCAGTTCACGCCCTTACCATGATAATTTTTAACTTATTATATAGTATAAATCAATCAATGTTTATTTTATGATTTAATAACACTTTTTTAAAAATTGCAAAGATCTCTTAGCTGCAATGAGTTAAAAGAAATGAATGTGCTAAATTAAAAGCGAAGCTATAGTTTTCAAGAAATTTTTGCGATGAATAAATAACTTACTCAAAATGCTTACTGGCATTTGTCATTTGTAAGGAAACACTGCAATCTTACTAGGTGAAAACTAGAGACAGGAATTCCAAGGATTATCAACTTGAAATTTAGTTCTTTTAAAAAGATTGCACTTGAACAGCTGGGCATGGTGTAATCCCAGCACATGGGAGGCTGAGGCTGGAGGATCGTTGCAAATTTGAGATCATCCTGGGTTACAAAGTGAACTCAAGGCCAGCCTGAACTGCATAGTGACACTCTGTCTCAAAAAGACAAAAAAAATTGCACTTAAAAAAGATAATTTAGCATGTATAGCTGTAGAAGGTATGTTTATATATTTTCATTTTAAGCAGGAATTGGAAAACTGTCCAATCTATCAAAAGTCATACATCTATATTCAGCTTGGGGGGCAAAGGTTTCCCTTGCAGCTGCTCACTTCCAGCACCCCAGGGCAAAGCAGCCTTAGATGACTTAAAAAGCAGAGTGGCTGTGTGCCAATCAAACTTCATATACAAAAACAGAGGCCCATAGTTAGCTGTCTCTGATATAGGTCAAATGACTCTTCTTGGAGTTAATTTCACTCATTTTCTCTACTTCAAGTTTTACTGTACAAGTACATACAGGAAAGCAATAGCTGTCTTTGTATTTGCTCCACTAGCAGAAGAATTGCACAAACAATTTGGGAGATCGTTACACATGGATGTTTTTGAGAGAAAAAAAGTTAATTTCAATAATGAGTCAATTTTAAAAATCTAACTCACATAAAGTAGTTTTTAGAAGACAATACCACACATCATATGGCAAATTCAGAGAACATGTTTATCATAGAAGGTAAATTTTGTTGTGTGCAAAAAGTACACACATTTTGGTAAAGCCAAGCAGCATAATAAAACCAGAGTTCAAAACTCATCAAAATGGAAGCTGTACTTTGTCAAAATTTACAAACACAGAGAAATTTAAACTTTAAACTGTTTATGACAAAGCCAAGGTGGAATCCCAAAGTTTTGGGGGGTTTTAAATTGTGGCAGTCTGTACCTTTCCCTTTTGTTTCCTTTTTCCTTTTTTTTCCCCCGTGTCCAATAAAAATCTCAAGATGTCTGAGCCTTTGAAGAACAACTACCTAATCAATCTGAGTATAAATGAGTCCTCTAAATTTTTGTCACATTTTCAATATCAATGCTGCAGTTGCAAACACGGCGACTGGGTAGTAAGGACCCCTGCTTCTGTTAAATCTGTCGTCTGCCAGACTCGTATGTGCTGCTCTGGGGCAGGAGGTAGATGAGTGGGTGGCTCCTTTATGAAAGCTTTAAAGTGAGTGTTTAGAAATAGTTCCTTAGGAAAGCAGAGCACACACTCAAATGTGGAGGTGTTGGCTGCAGGGTTTGGGGGGACCTGCACCAGGTGTGGGGGACGCAGAGTATACAAATTAGACACAGTTCTGGGCCTCATGGCTCTTGCTGCCAGAGTGATTTATTGCAGTAAAAGCTGGAAACGATCTGACTTCCAATTCTAAGAAACCAGCAAGCTAAATGATAACACAGCCATATAATGAAATACTCTGGAGTCATTCAAAATATTGTGGAGGATCTATATTAATTAACTTGACAAAACACTCACAATATACTGTCTTTTTAAATTTTTTAGAAAGGCCTTTGTTAATTCTCTAGTCAGAAAAGGCAGCGAAGGTATTCTTATTTTTAAAAAGAGCCTCACTGTTAGGGTTTGATGTGTTTATAAAGAATAGACACAGCCCACTTCTAAAGTTTCCTGAACTCCCTTCCCCTAGATGTCTCGGTATAATATCTGACTCACCTTCACTTGATTGTTTTCTTTCTGAAGAGCCTCTAATTCCTGCCTCTGTGCCTGTGTGGGCTTGATCCATTCTTTTTCAATGTCCTGCACTGCCTTAAAATAATATAAATTGTACAATTAGCAACCTTAGCAGAAATGAGTTATCTGACAAAAATGTGCTCATGTATGAAGGGTTATAAAACAGACTGAAGTAAAACAAACAAACACACACACAAAAAAAAAAACCAGACCGAATTCGTGTAAGGAGTTATCACATTATAAGGGCTATTTCTTAAATTAGTGGGCAGAAAAAGACTGTCTGACATTTTGGGGGCAACTAGTAACACGCAGCAAAGAAAATAAAATTTCCTCATATCACCCATCGAAATAATTTCCACAGAAATTAAAGATTTAATTTTGAAAAAAACATAAATGAGCTAGACAAAAAAGATGAGTGCATACATCTGATTTTGAGGTGAGGACTATCTTTTTAAGCTACAAAGACAAAATGTGTGAGGAAGGAATGATCATATAAAATTACATGAAAATATAAATTTCTAACCATAAAACCACCAAGAACAAAACTAAGAAGCAGATAGTAAAACAAGGAAAATGACTGCATCATGTATGGTAATGAGTTAATATTTATAGAAAGCAATAAAAATATAAAATCGTCAATAGTAAAATGAATGAAAGATATGCATTGGCATTTGACCAAAAGGAATTCCAAATGACAAATATACATTCAACCTCACTAGTAACAAAAGGATTTTTTCCTCTTAATTTGGGAAAGACTAAAACATCCAACTAGAATGGATAAGAATTTGGGGACACAGAATGTTCTTATAGGAGTGATGGATTTAATTGATAAAATTTTCTAGAAATAATTTGGAAATACAAATCTAAAACCACCCACAAGAATCATAAGCATAGATATGAGGAAAACATATTGATAGAGATATTACTGTAATAACAACAAATTTTCAACTAATTAATGGGGAAAAAATTAGATACCATCGTCCCTCTCTGTCCATGGGTTTCACCTCCATGGATTAAACCAACTATGGATGGAAAATATTCAGGAATTGCATCTTTGCTAAACATGGACAAACGTTACTCCCCTCATACCCAATGCAGTATAACAATTAATTTACACAGCAATTTCATCATATCTGGATAATCTAGAGATTATTTAAACTATATGGGAGCATATGGTAGATCATATGCAAATACTACACTGTTATATATAAAGGACTTGAACATCTTTGGATTTTGGTGTCACAGGAGGTCCTGGTCCAAACCCCTGTGGATACGGAAGGATGACTGGAGAGTACTTACCATAGCTCAGGCAAAATTCCAATTACTTAAAACAAAAGTCAACGCTACAGCCATCCTGCAAAGTAGGTGCTGTTATGAAATGCCCAAAGTAGGTAACTGAATTTGCATATAATCAAATAATAGGTAATGCCATAATTAAAAATATACAGAATATTTAATAACATGGGGAAGATTTGCTAGCTATTGATACATAAAAGGACTATCAAGTTATAAAATAAAAGTATAATAGTGGACCTTGATTTTTCTAAAATGACAAAAAATATAAAAACAAACCTAGTATGCATAATTATGAATCAAAGAAATGGATGTGCAAATAAATTATATATATATATATATATATACCCAAAATTAAGTTTAAATATAAAGCTGATTAGCTGGATTAAAGCCTGGGGTGACATGTACTTTTGTTTTTGAGTCTTCCATATTTGTAAATTTTTTATAAGATGAAAACAAATTTAACATTAATAAATTAAAATAGAACATATGGTCAGGCCACGTCTGCTCAGCTGCGGCTAAGTGCATTCAGCAAATTCCAGATTCCTAATGGGCTTCTTGGTTGTTTTCTAAGCCGTGGCAGATTTCAGCAAAGCAACACTGGCCTCAAAGGCAGGAGTCGCTTGGAGGACAATGGTCCCTGTGGAAGCCGGCAGGATCCTTCTGAGGCCAGATGAAAAGCTGAAGTAACCCAGCCCGTGGGCTGCAGGCGGCCTGCCCTGCTCTGCTCCCACCAGTTTCTGCCCACCTCGCCTCTGCTGACCAAGTGGTCAGCTGCACACAGGGAGCCCGTGCTGCTGTGACTTCTCATGACTGAGAAGCGTGTGCCGTGCTCCTCAGTGAGACCGTCAGCCCTGGTGGGAAGAACTTGCGCCCTTCGCTTCAGCAGCCCGCGTTCAGCACGCGTGCAGCAGTTCTGTGCTTCTCGGTCTGATCAGAGGTCTGCGTCACCTCCCTCAGTGACCAGGCAGGGTGTGCTTAATCTCCAAGAGGAGAAAGAAAAGTGAAATGCTTTTGACACTGCTCTTTAGGTTGGAGGAAAGGAATGCAGAATTGAGAAAAAAAAAAGTAATGTATTAGAAATCTGCTATAGGCAAGTTTTCTTACTGACTTTTCCCCAACTATTCTGAGGGACAGGAACAATTACCATCATTTCACAGATGGGTAAATGGAGGCCAGGGGAGCTTTAAGCTTTATGCTCAAGGTGACTCAGTGTGTAAATGGCAGGTGTTAGATCAAAGCTGGGTCTGGTCTCTACACCGAGGCCTCCCAATCTTACCCAAGCTGCTGTACTTTTCCTAGCTGGGCAGCTACTCTCCCTCCAGCTTTCTCCTTGTCATCACCTCTTCTCCAAAGTGAACCCCAAAATCATGCCAGGCTGGAACTGGCGTAAGCATGAAGAACTAAGCATCTTTATCCTTGAATTAGGCTTGGTGCTAGAGCCTATAAGGATCGTTAGCACAGGACAATGATGTCGAAGACGAGACTTGACTAAACAAACAGGACATGGAGTTAGTCCTGCTCCGCCAACTTGAAAGGATGGAGGAACGCCTTGCCTCGCAGATTCATCAAGGGCTGTTCTGTGCGTGTCTGTGGATGACTGGCACGTAGGCCAGCAAACTGAGAGGCGAGACACATCCTGAATATGGGTGGCACCAACCAATAGGATTGTAGCGTGGATGGAACGTAAAGGGAAAGACGGAAGTGTGCCCATCTCTGAAGAGCTCTGGGCTTGGCCTTTGCCTCTGATGGACATGGGTCTGCAGTTTCTTCAGCCTTCCAATGCAGGCTCACAATGGTTTAACCCTGGGCTGCTGCTGCATCCATGAGCCTCTTGTCCTACAGATTTCATCTTCTCAGGCTGAGTGGCTACTGTGCCCTCCAGCTGTCCAGCACACAGATGGCTGTTGCGGGCTCTCCTGCCTCTGATCCCGTGAGCCTACCTACTGACCCCCCTTGTGTAATTATACACACATCTCCTATTGATTCTGTTCCTCTAGAGAACTCTAATGCAGAAGATGAACAGCAATTGTGGCAGCTCGTAATGACCCAAGAGTTAGCATTCCTCACCACAGGAGCCGAACACTGAAGCAACACAGCTTGGTTTTCAGGAGCCCCAGTCACCGGCACTGGTGCCCTCGGCAGAAGGTACGGTCACGAGTCACAGGGCCATGGGTTTCTCCAAGAAAGGCACCGCCGTTGGGCTCTGGCCTGTTGAAGCATGGCAGGTAAGGGCAGGGAATGTGGCCCTGCAGCAGGGCTCCTGGCTGGGGCGTCACGCTCCACGGCACACCCCTGTCACACAGTGAGCTGCCTGGAGGGAGGACCCTTTTCTAATTTTCCCGAAGTTCCTTTATAGATCAGTTGTGGCCCTGCTGGAATGTTGGGCCAGAATTGACCACCTTTGATATTTTCAAGAAAACACAGAAATCTGTACTTTTATCTGCCATTCCTCATTTTGTTAACGTCACTGAAGTTTAAAAAGGAGGAGGAAAAAGGAAGCAAGTTGGCTCCTCTGGCATCGTCAGGCACCTCTGTTAGAAAAATCAAAGGGCAGCTCTTTTTTTTGTATTTTTTTATTTTAAAGAGAAAAAGCACAAAATTTCAAAACAAGATAATTGGAGGGTAACAATGAAGAATAATTGTATATTGTTATCTTTAAATTAGTTACTCAGAGTACAAGATATAGGCATTTAATTGTCCAAACAATATCAGCACAAACCTTTCCATTTAATGAACCAAGAGAAATTCGTAGTATAACTATCTTAACTATCATAGGTATATATATATATATATATATATATTTTTTTTTTTTTTTTTTTTTTTTTTCTTTTTTGCTTCTCCCTTCCTTCTTTTCTCCTTTCTGTCATCCCAGTGTCTCTTTCCTTTGGAACACAAAGGGGTAACTCTTAAAAGTGAATTATGAGGATTCTGCTATTTGTCAGAACTCAAAAGGTCTTCTTGCATTAACTCCTTTAAAGGATGACTGCTGCTCACTTGGGAATGTTTTAGGCACGTAGGACTCAGGAGGAATGAGACACAGGATGGCTAGGGAGAAATGTCCATGAACCTACTGACCTATTAGGTGAGAAGCACCGTAATAGAGGACGTGAGCAAAAGACTGGAGGAGCAGAGGGGAATTTTCTTTTGGTGGGAGCCAAAGGAAGGGCAGTGGGTTGTGGTCCTGACTCTCCTGCTGACTTTGGACCATGTTACAGCTGGGAGAAAAGAGACTATTAGTTCAACTTGATGCTCAGAGGGCATCGCAGTGATTCAGAGGGGGAAGTGACCCACAACCATGTGGAGAAAGAGCAGTGACAGGCAATGAAGGGTCACAATGCATGTTTAAAATGTGTTGTGCAGTATGCATGTCCCAAAGCCACCTTTTTTTCCCCTCCAGCTATCACAGGAGAAATACCCTCATCCATTTCTCTCTGGCTTACAACTCCTAATGCCACATAAAAATCATGTTCCGATGCTGGCAGTCCTAATCTCTCATCACCATGAGAACTGGAAGCGACGACAAAGACCGTTTCCTGCAGGAACAACATGAGACTCGGGTGATGTGATCTCAAATAAGCCAGACACAACTGATAACCTAGTGTAACAGCCAGCACACAGTGACAGTGAGGCACAGTAAACATTCAATGGTAAATTCTGCTCTAGCTCATACGACATGCATGTAAGTACACCGAACATTAGTAAGCATGGGTGAAGCATGCTAGGAAATGAACTCAAGCTGCAGACTAGCCACAAAAATGTGATAGTGAATATTAAACATTTAATATGTGATGTTTTGATTTGTCTCCTTAGAATTCAGAAGAGCTTTGTAGAGGTGATTTATTAGTGGTCTTGGTTTCCTAGGTCACCTAAGGAGATAGGCACTCAGGTTCTTTCCTGCCTCTGCTTTCCACTACATGGAAGCATCAGCGCCCAGCCACTGACCTTTTGGCCACAGCCACAGCGCTATGGCAGGTATTATTAATCTTCCATTGCCTTGAAGAGCTCATTAAGAGTAATGGTTCTCCCAACATCTCTCCCCTCTTCAGTTCTACTTCTAAGTACATAAAAGCTACCTGCAAGGATGTATTGTTAAACATCTTCTAGTCACTCATACCAGAACTATGCCATCCTCTGTCAGCAAACTTGAAGATTCTCTTTTCTTGAAGTATGGATGGTACCAAATACCTTACAGTGTTATCATTAAGTTTCAATGAAGCAATGTCAGGTTCTTCATGGGGCTTTAGTGCCCATCATGTGTCAGGACCAGTTCTAAATTCTGGAGCCAGCAGTGGAATATAAATACCTTCTTCTTCGTCTCCTTCTCTTTCTCCTTCTCCTTCTTCTTTTATATATATATACCGGGGATTGAACTCATGACCTTGTGCTTGCCAGGCAGGCACTTATGCTGCAGAGCTAAATTCCTGGCCCTTAAGTACCTTCTTTTACAGATATCATCCCAGCTGGGTGAGACAAGAAAGCACACAAGTGTGGACATGTCCACAGGCACTGTCAGATGGTGGACATCCTCAGGGATGGCGGGGGTTAGGGGCTGAATTAGCCTACATCAGCAGAACAAGGAGCTGGGCAGTTGGGTTTAATCGAGCCTGGGCAGGGTCCCTTCGGGGTAAGAACTGGAGCCACAGTGCTGCTGGCTACTGAGAACAGTGTGGAAGAACCTTCTTCCCTCTGTAATCATGCACCGGGCCCGGGAGGAGCAGGCCTTTGAGGACGGTGACCTGGTGAAGTTGACAGAGACCTGAGGAGGGGTCTGCAGGGTGATCGGGGGCAGAACTGCAGACCACTCACTGCCTCCCTCACCCCCCATGAGACTGAGGAAGGAGGACTCTAATTCCACTTCTCTGCAGGTTCGTGGAAAGGTAAGACCAAAGATATGATTTTCAAGGCTTACTTAGTGCAAGTTGAAAATGTGGGGTTACTTCCGCAAAAACTATTAAGAATTTCAAGATAATTTGACAGCAGAGCATTAAATAAGCCCAGAGCCCAAAGCAACTACAGAGGCCACGTGCCCATGAAGCCAGCCTGGAGCAGGTGGCTGCCTGTTGCCTCCAAGTAAAGCAGGTTATGCTGGAGTGAGATTTACAGACCGCATGTAACCTAAGCTAAGAGTGATTCCCCCTCTAGGGCTGTCAAATTAACCTGTGTCAGTGATGGTGAACCTTTTAGAGCTTTCAGTGTTAATGCAGGGCCTGCTGGGACACGTGTGCTGTAGGTTCATCACCACTGCCCTGCAACGATAGGAGTGTCACCTACAAATTCAGAGGATGGTGGTTAAAATAGAGGGAGAGTTCAATTTTCTGCTCTCCAAACTCCTCTTCTTGTATTTTCATTTTTCAAATTGTGATTAAAGATTAAGAAGTCTATCTCCATTTATGATGTAACAGTTATCATCTTGCCCTTTCATAAGTATAGGTAAGATGGCACAGATACATTCACTATGTCAAACAACCTTCACCACTATCTAAAAACTTTTCATTATGCCCAACAAAAACCATACTTAGGGTACAATAACTTTCCCTTTTCCTCTCCTCTAGTCCCAGATAACCTCTGTCCTAGTTTCTCTCTCTACACTTCTGCATGTTGTAGGTTTGGAGATAGACTTCTTAAGTACTATAATTTTTTAAATAATTCCAAACCAAACAGCCTTAATGCATGATCCACTTACCTGCATATAAAGCAATTCTACAGCTGCTCCGCAGGCCATCAGCATGGAGTCGAGGGCTGGGTCCATGTACCTGCACAGGCCGAAGCGTTAAGAGACTTCAGACGACATGGCCAATGGCACACGTGGGTCTCCTCCCGCGAAGCCCCACCCCCACCTCTCCTAGCCTTTGTTTCTCCCCCCACCCCCTCTGTGTCCTGTCTTCTTTATGATGTGAGCTCTTACCTGGTGGGCTCTGAGAGTAAAGAAGCAAAAATACAAAGGTTTGGGGGAACAGACTGCATTCTTGTTCACATCCAGCCTTGCTCTTCAGCAGCAAATCCTGGACACCCTTTGCCCAGACCCAGACCCAGACCCAGACCCAGCCTCCAGCATGGTCACCTGCCCCCATGTACCCACAGCCTACCTTCATCACCTGCTAGCACAGCCCTGGGAACATTCCCCAGGCCTCTGCCTTGCCTTCACACATTCTACCAGAGGGGTCCTTCCAATGAAACCTTTCAGAGACTCCGAGAGCAGGACTGTGTAGTGTTTGCTTCCAGGGCCCTTCATGGGCAGGGCCAGCCTGCTTTCATTTGCACCCATTTCTTAACATCCCCATGCCCATCTCTGCAGTCCATCCTGTGCTTTCTCTCTGTGTAGCTGTTTGCCTACAGCTCAGGGGCACCTATGTAGCACAGAATAGCAACTGTGGCACCAGAGAGCTGGAGAGGCCCAGGTCCAACTGAGGCTGGGCTTGGAGGGCCCAGAGCAAGGCCCTGTGGTCTGGAAAGAACCATGTCATCACTGGAGAAAAGCACCCAGAGACGTCACGGGTGAGAAAAGTCCTTAAAGCTCTGCTGGACTCAAGAAGCTCTTGGAACTGGTCCACTCCCATCTGGCACCATGGGATGCAATACGGTGTCCACTTCCAGGGACCTGACCCTCATTGCCAACAATAGAAGTGGGCTTCTCCTCTCCCCAGGGCCGTGAGCAAAGGAGCAGCATGCCTGGACTGAGATGGTGGCTTGTGGTGGGGAAGATGTTGTATCTTTCACTTATCATCTAGAATTTGCCTGTTTAATAAGGACATAGGCAAAGCCAGCCTAATGTCTAGTTTAAGCTTCAAAGGAATGCTTCACCTCAACTTTGACCTCAGATTCTCACACAAACACATGAATGAAAAGTCTCAGCCCCAGGGATTTTTTTTTTGTTACCATAAACATCATTATCATCAATATGACAATAACAAGCATGACCAAAACTGTTTATAGGGCTACAATAATCCTAGGGGGTAACACTATTATTATTTAATATCACAACTTTATAGATAAAGAAATTGAGGCATAGAAGGATTGAATAGTTTGGCTAGGGGATAAAGCTAAGACCTGAAACAGATGGGACTCTGATTCGCCTACTCTGATCCCAGGATCAGCTGTGCTCTGGTGCTAGCTCTTTCTTAAGTTATTCTCTAAACCCTTAGAGGGGGACAAGTCCTCTCCTCTCTCCGTGCTCCACGCCAAAGATGCTGCTTGCTTCTCAGAATACTTCTCAGTAACGGTATAGACCTCTAGCCTTGTAGAGAATATCCTTGGAAAATTCAAAGCCCCAGCTGGAGCTCTAAGAAGCATCACAAGATCAAGTTAATGAGTATGCTTGGATTTCAAAATGTCCTTTAAAGTTGCTCTGCTCTGATTCTAAACTAACTGGGCTGGGGCAGCAATCCAAGACAGCTATGCTAATAGATGCTGTGATTACAGATTATAGGATCAGCGGAGGGATGAGAGCACCAGTAACAAGTGTAATTTTCTCTTTTAATTCCCATGAGACCTCCTGTTCCTGGGGAAATGACAGTGTTTTCTTCAGAGGGGCACTGGTGTCCCATTGATGTGAGACTATAAATGGCCTGAGTTCAAATTGCATATCCTGAGTTCAAATTCACTGTAAATTGGCTAGTACACCCTTCATAACAGAGAATACCACAGTGGAACAAATGAACCCGATCTCTTGTAATTACCAAGAAATCTTTCCATTAATACAGTCAGTATTGTCCATTCCACAGCAAGCCCACAACTAGGAGCTTCTCTCCATGGCCTGCTTCAATCACCCCTCTCACCCCAGCCATCTCTCAAGCCTTCCTTTTTCTTTTTTTTTTTTTTTGTCTTTTTGAGACAGGGTCTCACTATGCTGTTCAGACTGGCCTTGAGCTCACTTTATAGCCCAGGCTGGTCTCAAACTTGCAGCAATCCTCTTGCCTGTGCCTTCTGAGTGCTGGGATTACAGGCGTGAGCCATCACACCTAGCGTTTTAAGCCTGTCCTTTTCACGTGCGTTTCAAGAAAGGTGAGAATTGAGGAGTGGAAGTCATTCCTAACATCCTACACTGTAGGACAAATGTTGTGGTTAGCCCACTTCTCCCCCGCTTCCTTGTTACTTCCCCCCCACATTTCTGGTTAAGATCTACCCAGTAGTTGAACTGTTGGTCAGATGTGGGGGCTCTAACAAGTCCTGGTCACCACTGGTTTCTGTCATTGTAAGCACTCACCACTTTCGGAGTCCAATCTTAAAGTTTTCCACTTCAGAACTCTGAAGACTAACATAAGGAAGTTCAAACTCTGCCAACTTTTTCACAACTAGAGAAAGAGAAAGACAGACTTATTGGTTCAAACTGCACACAGAGTTTACATATAGAAGCTTTAAGATGAGAAAGTAAGATAAATAGAATCACAATAAAAATATTCTCTCACTTGTGTGTGCAATTTTAACTTTCTAAGTGCATTCAAAAACCAAATGTTATTTGGTCCTTGTCAAATCTCAGTCCTTTGGTGAGGATATTGTACCCCATGATGCAGACGAAGAAATAGGTCCAAAAGTGCCTACTACCGGGGCCAGCACAACACAGCCCCCAGGCCCAGACTTGTACACCCAAACCCCTGCTTGTAACTCCAAACCACCTCCTAGCCACTTGTGGTCGTTAATGAGATGACAGGTGGCCTTACTCCTGACCATGGCACTGCTTGTCCCTGCCCACTGTGAGCAAACACGTGACCTCCATTCCCCCCAAACCTTTGATCCAGGGCTGAGGACAGTGATCCAAGGACCACAACCCCGGCAGGTGACCGTAGCTGAGACCCCACATCTCCACACCCCTGCTCACACCTGCCTGCCCTGCCTCCTGGCTGCCTTCATTGCTCTTACCAGAGAGGCTGCCCTCCTTGGAAAACCGAATGAGAAAGAGGCCGAAGTAGCCTGAGAGCTCCCGGCTCAGTCCAAGTTTGTGTGACACCACCTACGCCAGAGACAAACAGAAGGGGCACCATTAGGCTGCCAGCCATCCTTCCGGACAGTGCTGTGCAGAGGGGAAGTGAGCGGGACACATCAGTAACAAGTGTTCTCAGGCTGCCTGGAAGGTTTTTGGAAACTAAAAATGGTAATACTCATTTCAGAAAAATTAGAAATACAAAAAATTATAGCAAAGCAAATAAAAACCTGTTCCACCACAATGAACACCCTCCACTGAGGTTGGTTGTCCACTCTCAGTGGACACTTATCCATTTTGGTGCTCAATGTCCCTGGTGTCCAATGTCCCCGGAGGGCAACAATCATTCGCTAGAAACACCTTCTGCATACTTCTGTCACATCTGCCCCTGGGGCCCGCACACCAGCTCCCCTTCCTGTGGGCTGGATTACTGGACACTCAGAAAAAGGCCATTTGCCACCACTCATCTGGCATAAAAAAGCACACAGGCCCCACCTGCCCCTGCCACTCCAGGCTTATTTCTCTTTGATGCTCCTTGTGATGGTCAAGTGTCATTTACGGTGACATTTATTGGGTGAAAACTTCAGACCCCAGGCATGGGCTGCCTCCTTCCATGTTCCTCTTCGACAGTGCCATCAGTCTGCTTCCATTTCAACACCAGTGGTTTCCTCTTCACCACTGGGTTACCAGGCCGTGACCTCTCAACACTGGACCACCTCTCACCTTCCCTTAGCAAGAACTTGCACAATACAAAAGGTTGTTTCCCTCCCTGCCAGTGCTCTGCTACAAGCCCTTAGTAAGAATAACCACATGCAAATGATTTCCTGGCACTTCTGGTATTTAAAAAAAAACTGACACATAAACATTATACATAGTTATAGGGTATCACGTGTTTTCCTGATACATGTGTAGACTGTGTCTTACTTAATTTCTCACTGCTGAGACATAAAACCCAATCTCCAGAAGTGGAAGGAACAGTAGTTCCAGGCCAGACTAAGATCTGGAGAAGGCATGCTTCCTAATCCAGGACTACAGGCAGCTTTACTGCGGCAGGTGGCCAGGCAGGTTAGGGCAGGCTTGGTAAGAGGCCTTTGAGAAGTCCGTTACTCTCGGCCAGGCCTTGTCATGACCTGCGTGAATATGACCTCTTTCAGAACCAGTCTGGCACCAAACTGTGGGCTCCCATAATGAAGCATTCTGTGTGTGTCCAGGCCACATCCTGACTATGTCTTGGGAAAGTGACAGCAGCCCTATAAAGGCCCTCTCTGAGCCCTGAAAATCACAGAGCAGGTAAAATCAAGGAGGCCCAGAGAGCTGGCGGTAGCCTGGATTTTTGGGTCAATCTCCTGCACTCCAATACCTCCTGCAGATAAGTCACCCACTGGGTAAAACCATAGGCAGGAAGCTTCTTGATGGTGGCCATAGCCCAGTCCCTGCCTTTCAAACAGAATTTTTTTTGAAATTTTTCTGGGAGCTAGAGTTTAACCAAAGTTTACCTCTAGGACTCTTTCAGCAGTAGCTGATGTTAGAATTTCTACATTAACGCTTCTTCCATTGGGTAGAAATATATCGAGAAAGGCTTTCTCAGCAGCGATGTTAAATGTATTCTGTAAGGAGAAGGAAGGCACAATCAGTTTCCATCACTTCACAGTAAGAGAACGGTTAGCCGCCACCTTTCCTGCCACTGTTTAGGAAGACAGCACTTGAAATACAAGAGTGCCCTGAGCAGAGACAGGAGACAGTGACTTGGGATCTGTAATGGGGTTGGAAAGGGGCCAAGGCAGAGCGATAACATGAAGCTTGAGTAATTTCCAAATGAAAAAGAAAAACCAGCCCAGGAAGAGACAAGTCATTACCTCCCAGGAATTGGCCATACTGAGACTGGGAGGAGCCCACTAAGAAACCAACTAGGCAGCATTTCTGGTAAGCTGCATAAACTGTGTGGGGCCCAGAAAGGGAGAAGTCAGTGCCTCCCATGAGCCTACCAGCATGCAGGTTGAGGAATCATCCCCCCCCAACACCACCAAGCGACTGGCTGGTTCGGAGGGTGGGCTGAACTGATACCAACTGAGGTACAAAAAGCAACTGAATGCCTGTATTGTTTGGTTGACTTTGCAGACCTGGTGCCGGTGGTCTAAGCATCTCTTGGGAGGATGACAGTATGCAATATAGCAAATATGGGGGATTTCCTTCTATCTTGTTTTTGAAATCCAATATCAATCTCACTGTTTTGTTTTGTTCCAATTTATTGTTTTGTTTGGTTGGATTTTGCTATAGCTGATGGAATGGACAACTACTATGACGATAACAAGATATACTATGGTAGCCATTGTTGTTTTCCTATTATCCTGATTGAAAGTTCTGTACTAATCTCACTGCTTTGCTTTGATTGGATGGATTTATTCTGTTTTGTGTGGTTGGGTTTTATTATCTTTAAAATAAAATTAAATTAAATTAAAATTAAAAACCAGGGCAACTACTTTGAAGAAAGAACACTTTTGATAAAATCATCCACTTTTCTGGCAATAATCTCACAATAAAGTCACAGTTCTGAGTATTTCCAAGTATCCCTAAAAGTTTCCACATCTCAAGTTTTTGTTCTGACACAAAGTATGTGGCACTTTCCCTCACATGAACCGATTCTCCAACTTTTGGACTCTGGATGAGAACCTGATGATTTAATTCAGTTCCGATACGGTTTACCTACAACTGGCACCAGATCCCACCAGGTAAAGAGTTAATTCTAAAGATTTCCCCACTTCACACGCTGGCTGCACAAGGGGTGTCCAGCTTACCCCCATTTCTGAAGAGCTGACTACCGATTCAGGCATTCTTGTGACTCCCTTTGACGTTCATAATTGGCTAGAATGGCTGGAAGAACTCAGAGAAATGGTTTATTTGCTATTCCTGATTTATTTTAAAGGCTCAACTCAGAAATGGCCAAATGAATGTGATGTTCGGGCCAAGGTGATGCTCAAGACACTCATGCCATTGGTGGAAGTGACCCTCCCAGCACCCCCACATCTTCACCAGCCCAGAGGCTCTTTGAACCCCATCATTTAAGGTTTTCTGTGGTGATTCCATCACTCACAGCATGTGATCTTGTGTATACCTGGACAAGTAACTTCCCTTCTCCATACTTTACTACTTCTTTCCTCAAATCAGGATAATAACCATGGTCACTTCAGAGGACTGAGCGAGGCTTCAGGGAGGTAACCCAAGGCATATAGCCCGTGCTCATCACAAACACTCAGGTGGTGGCCTCAGTGTCTTGTTACTGCTGCAACAGGAATGAGGAGGAAGTCACATTGTTTCAAGATGACTTAGTGACAACAGGTAAGAAAAGCGACAAGAAGGCTTTGGAAAGGTGCTTGCAACATTCAAATGCAATCAGGTCCTGAGTCCACATATCCCACATCTTAAACCATCTCTTGGGTCCATCTCCTCTCCAGCTCTTCCACCAGTACCTTAGACCCTGCCAACCCTCTCGACTCCTGCAGTGGCCTCCCCAAGGTCTCCTCTGTCCAGTCTTCCCCACACAGCCTCCACAGAAAGTTTCTTAAACGCAAACCTAAAAATGTTGCTGTTTCAAAGCTCCTCCATGTCCTCACATTGCTCATTGGACACCTGATGCTTCACCACTGGTCATAAAGAGGGAAATCAGTGCACTGCTGCCCACCTTTCTCTCCAGCCCATCCTAGGGCGGCCCCTCCCTTAGGAGGAGGAGGGAAGGTTAGGCCACAGCCCTGAGCTGGGGTGGTAATCTTGAAGCAAACAGCCATTCTTACCAGGTATGAAGAGAGGCTCTGGGAGAATAAAGCCAATGTAGTGGAAGGTGACATCTGGAGTAGGGGATGAAAACAGGCAGCCAGCTGCACTTCTAGGACTTTTCAATTAAATGAGTAAGTTTTCTTCTTTTCAAATAATTTTATGATTGAAATTTTATGATTGATCTAGGGCTGGAGGCATAGCTCAGCAGTAGAACATGTGCTTAACATGCTCCAGGCCCTGGGTTTAATTCACAGAACCAAAAAATACTGACTGACATAAGACTGTAGTTAATCTCCACCCCTGAGTATTGAATCCTTCTGGCTGTTTCATACTTCATTTGTTTAAAGCTAAGTTACATGGCTGACTATGTGTACTGGGAATAGTGCCCTATACCAACAGACATTTGAAGAATCTTGGTGCCATATTTCTCAAAATTATCCAAGTGATAAAAAGAACTAAACAGTGGCACCTACGGTGGCGTATCTGGAAATGGATAGTGTACGTATGTAATTGCCCTCGCTAGCCGCTCCACACGTGCCTACCCTACAGGGATATTAGAAGAGAACACCGAGGTCAAAGTGTCCAGTGTTCTGGTCTGACATGACAATGCTGGTTTAGGTTGATGTAACTCCTCACAGTGGATAACGTCCATCTCGAAGGAGGCAGAGGGTTGAAGGATGAGCCAAAGTGGTTGGTAGCATCCCCGTCACTTCCCTTTCTCTGTCTACTCAGCGCGCATGGCATTCTGACTCACATGCCTCAGGATGCCAGCCACACCTACCTCCTTCCTCATTCCCCTAGTTAACCTCACTTCCTATAAATCACAAAGAAAATTTAAGGTGGAAATTTGCTCTACTTCCGCTCCTACCGAAAGCCTCACCCACTCTTTATCCTACCTTCAATTTGAGAGGTGCCCTTCCACTGCCTGATTCCAGATGGCCTTCACACCTCCTTCCTCGAACACTGCCCAGGCCCTCCTGTGTCTCCTCTCTTGGCTCCTTCCTGCTCTCAGGCAAACGTACTGGAGTCTCTGTCACGTCAAACAACGGGAGGATGGTGCCTCTGAGCAGATCATCTCCAGGAAAAGAAAGCTGAGCTGTCTGACCGCAGGGGAAAGTCTGTCTTTAGTACTATTACAAGTATGTGAAAGAGTCAGAGGCATAAGGGCAGCCAAGCATATCTTTTTTTCTTTTAAATAATCCAGGTTTAGGTCTAGGAAAACTAAACATGATTCAAGTAAGGAAGTGGTTACTGGTTCTGCATTTTAAAAAAATTTCCAGATTATATAATAAAGAAAATACTAAGGATTTAATTTTTAAAAATTGTGGCATAAAAAAGTTGGGAAAAGAGTAGACTTGGAAGAGAAGATAGAAGGAAACTGAAATCCTCATTTTTGAAACAGTCAGTGAGGAATTTTGAAAAATTGAGGAATTTAGTACAAGTAATTTCATATGTATGATTACCTTCCAGACTTTCAAACGTCTGAAGAAAAAACCAAAAAATATTTGAAACACATTGCTTCTGGAAGGCAGGGGGCTATTATATCATCACCTTTCTAACACTATTTAATTTTAAAACTATAGGCACATTTTGCTTTTGTTAAAAAAGAAACATTCTAAGAACAAGATACTAAAGGAGATAAATAGCATCAAAGAATCTTCATGCAATGAGATAGATGAAGTAGGTTTGGATTGGTAATCAAGAACAAATTTGGTTCTGTTTGTGATATGTTTGAATGTTATTAGATTTTTTTTTTTTTTTTTGGCAGTACCAGGGATCGAACTCACGACCTCACACTTGCCATGCAGGTGCTTATGCCACTGAGCTAAATCCCCAGCCCTTATTAGAAGATCTTCATGGGTTACTCACAATTAATAAAGTGTAAGAGCAATAAAAAACAAAAAGGAAAGGTCAGCTGGGTGAAGACGGATTGTGTAGAGCACAAAACATAAAATAAGCCACTGTCTTGATTGAGGGGGAGGTCGGGATCGACACAGCGCAAGTCACACTAGAAAACTTCGAAGAATCATTTAGTTTTAAGATATCTCGAAATCCTCAATTATCAAGGACAGCCTTGCTGTACTTTAAAATGTGCAATCGAATCTTGAATAACCCACGAAATCTCTGAATTTCACCAGGAGCTCCGCATGCTTTGTTGATGGTCTGTTCTGATCACATCAGCCTGATTCTAGAGGTTTCTTAGCCACAAATAATGTGTGCATGGATCACCAAGCTCTAAACACTCCCAGCACCCAGCGATGTGCCCTCATCATTCCTCTGTGAGGCACAGGGGGACCATTAAGAGGAAATGGGGAACCAGCCCCCTTCACAGAGCCCCAAACACAGCCACTGAGGGCAGATCCTCTTATGTGCGTTGCCTGCAACCCAAGCTTCTCCAAATGCCTTCCCGGTCCTTCTTTTCCTCAAACATGCAGCGTCACAGTGGGCCTTGAAGAATACCCTGCTTGATAAACCAGGAGCATAAAACAGTATCAAGTCTAAAGACATTAGTTTTACATTTTCCAAACTCTCTTTTTCTGTAAAGTGATTGTAGGCCACAAAATTCAGGACATAGTGAGTTGAGGAAAGAGGGGTCTGGATTCACAACAGAAGAGGGGGCACAAAGGTTTGGGGTATGGGGCTACCTCCCCTTGGAACATCTCATAACCTGAATGGGGTGGGGCCTCTGGGTTTGGGACCCCAGGCTTTCTGTTCATTAAAAGCGCATGTATAGGCAAGTTGTTCAACCTGGAATATCACTTCCCTCAACAAGTCAGGAGAAATAACACGGAGCACACACAGCAGTCGTCTGTTCAGGGGTAAAATCCCTTTTTCTCTTCAGCTGGGCTTTGGCCTCTTTGATAGGAGCTTTCCTCAAAGGAGCTTCTGAGGCCTCCCCTAACCCTTGCAGAAGGCTGAGAGATGGAGCTGCCCTTCTATTTCCTGTGCCCAGAAAGGCCAGGCTTGTGACATGTTCCGAGGGGAGGTAGCCTTGTACCCCAAGCCTGTGATCGTTTGGCAGTGACACCAGGTGCTGCAGGCCACTGCACTTCCCAGATGCAGGGAAACCTCCAGAGAAGCACTGCCTCCTCCCTGCTCTGTGGACTCCTGCACAGCCCCGCAGATGCACTGTCACTACTTATTTCTGTCCTCCCTGATTCCCACCAGCCCCGCCGAGCAGGTGTCACTCTCGTGCTGCACTGCGAACCCATCACTCTGGTTGGGAGGGGGGCGGGGCAGGGTCTTTGGCAGCAGGAGAGGAAGAGGGGACTCACCCTCCATAAGAAGTAGTTTCTGCTTCCTTTTCACCCATCCTGAGTCTCCTCATACCTCCAGATATTACATCTGTTGTTGGCCCTCTTGGGGGAAAGAAACTGGAATATATATTCTCGCTCCATTCATCCATCCATCCATCCACCCACCCATCCACACACCCACCCATCCACCTCCCTTCCTGCTCATCCAGAAAACCTCAAAGACGTCACTTTCTTCAGAATACACTAGGCCTATGGAAGTCCCTTCCAGCTATCTCCTCACCAGGTCACATGGAGAAGATGACACTATTTGCACTGCCCACCAGCTAAATGGGCAAGTGGCCTCTGGAGGTGACAGGACCCACAAATGCTGTGCCAGGACTGAGAGGTGGGAAATCAAGGCACAACACCGGCCTACAGCTCAGTGCTCGGTGCACTGGGCACAGGCTGGGTCCCCTAGCACACTGCCTGTTACATACTGACGCACCGAGGACATTTCTCTCCAGGACACAGCAGCTCTGTGAGTGGACGGGCATCACTTAGTGGTGTCTCCCCAGTCTCTAGTGGTGCTGGATCTCAGTAACCATTCAATATTCACTTGCTAAGTGCAGGACCATGCGTGACAGGATGAAGCAGGAAGGGATGCAATGAATACAGGACAAAACTCCTATCTCAAATCTAATTTCATTTTCAAATTGTAACATAAACTCCCTTTCTAGACATCTTCAAGAGCAAAGCACCTCTGTCTTGGTCTCCTTTTTGGAGGCAACGAGGAAATAATTAGAAGGGAATTTGAAAATAGTCCTGGGCCGGAACCACAGGGTGTTTAGTGGGTTGTGGAGCACGGTGGAATCAAAGCCGACCAGGGAGTGGGGAAGAGAGGGCTTGAGCAATAATATTCGTGGATGCCCCATCTTTGCTAAAAGTGATTACTCAGCATGGTTAGGAAAAAGAATTGGTGTCAGACACAACACTTACAGCTCTCTCAGGGTCAGCGTGCTGGAAGACAATGTGCTTCTTGAAAGACATGGGTTCATTTAATCACCAAAGCAACCCTGGGTGACAAGAACTGTTTTCCTCATTTCACAGATGGAGAAACTGAGATTCAAGCTGTCCCACAGCATCTAACTTGACAGTAGGCAGGCCAAGATTTAACCTAATCCATTCCACTCCCGAGCCTCAACTCTGACCACTAAGCCAGCCCCAGGGCTGCAGATTTGAGTCAATGAAGGGATTTACAATGCTACGTCATGATGTGAGGAGATGTTAGACAGACTGCTTGGCTGGGAGCAGAGTATTAGAGAGAAAGATCTCAAAAACAAGCAGCAAGATGCAGAAATACAACAGACAGACACCAAGGACAAAAATCTAATGTTCGCAACATCAGGCATCAGTACACAGCTGGCACCCACGAGGAGTGGCCCTGCAGTGACCTGCAGAGGACAGGAAGGGACAGGAGGGAAGAAAAATGACCGATTACAGGCAAAAACGAAACGAAACAAAACAAAAACACTATGTACCTGAAAAGTTACACCACTAAGCTGATGAAACTGATGGATGTATTGATAAAAATATACCACCCTGAAGACACTGCTCAAAGACAAAGAGCTGAAAATGGAAAAATAAAATCACCACAAAAATGAAAACAGCATCAGAAGAAGGGAAAACAGATACTGCAAAATGCAGCCGAGAGCAGAAGGCGTTTGTATAGTCATAAAGGCAAAATAGTGAGATAAGAAATTTCAAATTATCAGAAAGAAGACAGATAAAACAAAGCTCCACAATGCTCATATTCCACGAACAATTTTTTTAAATCATTGACGGCAAAATCAGTAATACATGCCCTAAAGAACTAAAGCCAAACTTATCTTTCCAAGTACAGATATATAATCATCTGCAAAGCAAAGTTTTAAAAAGCAGCGTTCAAGAATGTGAGCATTAATCATGATATGTCGACTTGGGTGGATTAAGAAATACCTAGCAGATTCGTAAAGCCGAGCTCTGGGTGTCGGGGGATGACTGCCATGCAGGCCCCGTGAATCGGGGCTGATAGCCTGGATGGAATAAAAAGGTAAAGAAGAAGAATCGAGCCTATCTTGAAGAGCTCCACTCTTGCAGAGTAAGCATGGCCTTCGCTGCTGTTGTCTTTGGACATCATCTTCTAGGTCTTTGGTTTCTTCCTGAGTCCTACCGCTGTCTCCAGTGAGCTTCTAGGCCTTTGACCTTGGACTGGTGCTGCATTCTTTTTTTTTTAAATTTTTTTAAATTTTATTTTAAAAGGGAGTAAAATTAAACACAACAAAACAGAACAGAATGGGACATAAGAAAGCATAAATTTCAAAGCTAGACAACCAGAGATCTTCACTATCTGTCATATTGTCTCGTTTTCTTCCAAATGGTTGTCCTTATCTTTGCATATGGAGAGCTCATACTAAATAACATAGCCAATTTTTCACAAGATGTGCAGTTCACTGGCTCCCACTTGCTAGGCAGGGGGGAGGGGGAGGGGGTCACGGGATGGGGGACAGGATGATATAAGATGTCTGATTCTCAGCCCACATGCAGGCAGGATCACAGTTGACCCCCAGAGATGGGAAGAGTTCCTTGTTCTCCCGGCACCCCAAGTCAACCGTACCCTGCTGGTCCCGATGCACCAGAGTCTCTCTCCTTCAGGCCGCTGAAAGTCTGTCACACTCTCAGCCGTCCCCCAGAGAGGGGAGGAGCTCCTTGTTCTACTGGCACCCCGAGTTAAACCGCATGGTGCAGGTCCCAATGCGCCAGGGTCTCTCCCCTGCAGGCCCCCTAAAGTCTGCCACACTCACCTGCTATTTCTTTCTGATGAATTGACCATTCCATTTCCAAAGTTCAAAAATGGCCAACAGACCACAGAAAGAATTCTCTTTAGGCTCCTGTTTGAAACCAGCAGCTACAGCAATCTGCTGGCCTTGCTTCAGGGCCACTGGTGCTGCATTCTTGATCCTGTTTGTTTCTCAGCTTCCACCTTCTTAGACTGAGCAGCTTCTAGCTTTTCCAGTGCACAGTGCACAGCCAGCCAAGGTGGACTGTCCCTTGTAGGTGATCTTGTGAGCCTACTTTATAAGTCCCCTTGCGTAACTATACATATATTTTCTATTGCTTTGGTTCCTCTGGAGAACCCTAACTAATACAAAGAATTATACCTAGTATGTGCTTATTTGTAAAATGGATAGACATATGTGATTATGGAAATGTGTAGAAAGAACACATGCATGGAGTTATAAACAACAACCGTCTTCAGAAGGGGAGCCATAGGGAAGGCAAAGTTACTTTTCACTGTATATACTTTTGTGCTGCTTGAGTTTTACCACCATCACCACTTCAAAAACAAAGAGAAAATATGTGTATATTCAAGCCATCAAGAGGCTGTAGAAATAAAACCGCCATACAATGGAAACCTCGAGGGCCATTTCTCAGGTTGAGAAATCACAAATCTATCAACCTACTTGGATTCCTACCTGAATGAAATTTGCTCTAGTCTGCAGATTTGATCAACGCCTCACGCCTCCCTCCCTAGCGGTTCAATCAACAGCACATTAGTGTACAATTTCAGTCCTTCCAGAGCTTTTCCACCCAGTCAAGCCCATACTGCAGGCATAAAATATTTCCATATGTACAACTGCAATGATAGATGTGCTAAATAAGTCGACTTGGCCAAGTTTCAGCCCAGAGGCCAAGTGGTCAGTGGTTCTTTAGGCTGCCCAAGGAAAGGGAGTTGCTCATGCCTCAGCTGAAATTTCTCTATTTACAGTAAAGTTAGGAGCAGAGAATATGCAAGTAGCATGAGAGCTGCTGAGGCCCGCTGAGCTATTGTCAATACCACAGTGCCTTTGGAAATCTCAGCTGCAGAACTGGGCTCACAGATCAGCAGGACTCCTCAGTGACTCCTAGGGGAGACTTCTCTTTCTCTACACTCTAAGGCTATCTTCTTAGGGGCTAGTTTTAAGTTGAACAATAGTTAGGCTACAGAAAAATTTTCTGCATTTAAAAAACCAAAGAACTCAAAGTCAAGTGCTGCATTTTGTTTTTCATCATGAATCTGAACTTCCAACATAGAAGCTATCCTTAAATCTATCCTAAATGAACCAGTTTTATCAGAGTCTGGGCTCTGGGGGTGCTGCAGGCTAACGAACACCTGTGTGTGTTCACATGAAGAATGAGACATGTTCTGTAGAGCAATAAAAGCCCCAGGAAGGAAGAGCAAGCTTACCAGCTGTGCCAGCTTTAAAAACTCAATGAAGACATCACTTCGCAACACATTTGGGTCCTCGGTTACTGAAAAACATGGACAGCAAACAAGGTTAGCACAGGCCAGGCTGAGCCTCATCTTTTAATTGCTCTGTGCTCTGGGGGGGGGGTGCTCCCCGCCTACCAAGGCTCCCTGGCCTCCCTGGGGGAGACAGAACTTGTGACCTCTCAAGTGAAAATCCTCTGTTTGTCTTCAAGCAGTGTTGACACAACATGACCCCATCGTGACAATGCAAGGGGATGGTGTTCCAGGAATCTTGCCTCAAGTGTGCACACCCATACTGCTCACTACCTGTCTCACTGGCCTACTGGGATGAACCTGCAGTTAATATGAAGAAACAAAAGAACTTAAGGGTTGGGTCCACATTGCTTAGTGAGACACATGTAATTTGAAAAATGTGAAACCAACCACAAACACCAGTGGAGAACACCTCCGTGACTGATGAGAGCTCTTGAGAGAATACCTCAAAAGTGACAAGGCAGTCAGAGAGATTTAAAGTGATTCGTTTAGCCAGGTGTGGTAGCCTATGTCTGTAATTCAAGTTACTTGGAAGGCTGAGGCATGAAGATCGCCAGTTTGAGGCCAACCTGTGCAACTTAGGGAGACCCTGTCTCAATATAAAAAACAGAACAGTAGGGGACATATTTCAGTGGCAGAGCAGTTGCCTAACATCCCTGAGGTCCTGGCTTCAATTCCCAGCACTGCAAAACATAATAACAGTAATAATATGCTCACGAAAATACTGCCCCCCTGTCCCCAAAGCTCAAGACAGTGGCCAGGTGCTATGGCCATAGCAGCCAGACAGTCACCCTCCTGAGAAGGTGAACCCCACGATGCAGCCTCCTCCCTCCTGGCTCGTTTTCCAGGCTGCCTGGATCCTGCACTTGGCATCCTCATCCAACTGCTCTTAAACTGCTTTTCTTTTCATTGTTGTTTTACTGATTTCATCAGATAATCTCTACCAGCATTCAGACTGGCACTGTCTGACTTGATTATAGGGTATGCCTTTCCAAACAAGGCCAACTTTCTCAAATAAACTAAAAGAGGGAGTCATGGTAACATGAGAGACTTTCCAGGCATGGTGGTGTACCCTGTAATCCCACCCCTCAGGAGCTGAGGCAAGAGGGCCCCTGCAAGTTCAACATCATCCTGGGCTCTGTAGTGAGTTCAAGGACAGCCTGAACTACATAGCAAGACTCAAAATAACAAAACAAAACAGACAAAAAAAAAAAAAAAAAAAAGAAAGAGAGAGAGAGAGAGAGGGGCTAGGGGCTTAGCTCAGCAGCACAAGTGCCTGCCTGACAAGTGTGAAGTCATGAGTTCGATCTCTGTACCAAAAAAAAAAAGAAACTTTTGTGAAAATCATTTCTTCTCTTTTGGGTGGTAGCTTCAGGGCAGAGGCGGTGGGGGAGTCCTTGCCTTATTTTCTGGAGCACATGTGCCATACTGTAGAGAGCCCTTTCTGGTCCTCATCACAGACTGGGAAGTTTATAGTTGCAATCCATGGAAAAGTTATTGGAATTCTAGTGAATTATTTCCAATCTACCATCCCCAGTGCAACCCATGATGATTATAAAAACATTAAGGCATATTTGTAGTTGTGAGGAGTCAAGGGGGTCCTAAATCCAGCTAGGATGATGGTTAACTGGAAAAACAGAATGATATTCAGAAAGAGTAATCTGCATAACACAATTTAAGGAAGTATCTATTTAAGGAAGTTGGAGTCAGTGCTTCAGCTCTGATGTGTAATATTTTGTGCCCTGGGAAGTCATAGCCTCTTATGGAGAAGCTGGAATCCAGCCAACATCCTGGAGCCTGGTTCTCCCTCCCTCTGCCTGATTTACACATTTTGGGGGGGGAGCTACAGGGTGAGGAAACACTGACCTGTTGCCTTTCTTCAAAGACTACACTTCAGCACCTTGGCTGGACCAATTTGCATTGCTTAAAGCCAATTGAAGGGATAAGGAAAAGTCCTAGCTGGCTCTGTACTTATCAGTACACAGAAATAGGGCCAGGTTTAGCCAAGATGGAGATAACTGCTCTTCTTTCAAGGAGAGTCATCCAGGTGGTCCTCCGCACCACACAACTTTGTATACCTTAGCATGGATTCCTGGGGAGGGTGAAGCTATTGAAGAAAGGATTCATCCAAATAGGACTTGCTATATGACCACCAAGTACCAGGTACTGAGCTAAGCACTTTGGATATTTTGTATATTTAAGCTCATTTAATTTTCATAATAAACCCTGAGGGAACTATTACCTCCATTTTGCTGATAATGACACGAAGACTTAGCAGATGTAAGTATCTTGCCCAACCTCAAACAGCCAGTGAGGAACAGAAGTGGCTTTTGACTCTGGGTCTGACTCTAGAGCCCAAACTCTTTGTCGTGACATGAAGCAGCACCATCTGTCTCCCCACCTGACCTTGTCAAAGAGGATACACAAGACACCCTGATGACATCAATAGCCACCTGGCTGGGACAGTGATCCCTTAAGCACTGTGATCATTTGTGAAAGGGCCAGGTATTAAGGGTGCATTTTGCTAAGACATGAAAAAACTAACCAAGAGAAATTCAGAAGGGCTTACATTTTGAGCTTCAGGGCTCATTCAACAGATCTGAAAAGAGACGTAGGTTCCATTACAAAAGACAAATGAGAAATCGATGGTTTCTAGAAACTGGACTGTATTTAAGAAAGATGTCCAGTCATGAAAAACAGTAAGAAGTCTACAATTGCTGATGTAGAATGACCTCTAGCATACACATTCTAAGAGAAGAAAGTTATCGTACAAAAGAATAAGCTTTTTTCTTTAGCTATGAAGGACATTAATAAGCATTTGGTGAAGTTTAAATAAGGTCTTCAGAGAAGGGAGAAGGAAGAAAGGGAAGAGGAAAGAAAAGAGAATAGAAGGGGAAAAGGGAAACAAAGGTTTTGTAAGTAAGGAGGGGAAGAGAGGTTCAAGGAAGGGGAAGGAAAGAGGAAAAAAAGAAGAATCAAGATTTATCACATACAGGTACAAACTCCATATGATGAATGCAATCATTATGTATACCTAAAATGTATCAATAAAATTAATGATAAATAAATAAATAAAGTCTCTGGACAACATTATTATACAGCTGTTGATTTCTTAATTTTGGTAACTATCAGAAGTGTCCTTGGTCTAGGAAAGACATACAGTAGTATTTGAAAATAACAAGTAACAAATAATAACAATAATAATAACAAAAAATAACAAACACCACACTCAAGCACTTCAAAAGACATATACACATTCATAACATACACATACACACGGGGAAGATCAATGTTAAGAACAGGAAATCTGGATGAAGAATATAGAGAAATTCTTTCCATCATTTTTCAACTTTTTCTGTAAATCAGACTTTCAGAATAAAATGTTTGAAAATGAAGTACAAAAAAGTGTGTAAAGTCAACTTCAATTTGTGTTGAACAACAACAATGAAAATCTCCGTAAGCCAGAGGTGTGGTGGCACATCCCGGTAATCCCAGCACTCAGACACTGAGGCAGGAGGATCTCTGCGAGTTTGAGGCTATAGGATGAGTTCAAGGCCAGCCTCAACTCAACAGCAAGACCCTGTCTCAAAAAAAAAAAAATCAATCAATCAATCCCCCAACACTGTAGTAAACTCACAGATAGATCACTTCCGAGAATACCCATGACTCTAGGAATAGTGTTCATGTCTAGAGAGCTGGGCATTTGGGCTTAGAGGGACACTTATCTTTCATTGTATATCCTTTTGTATAATTTACATTTTCAAAAATATTATATGCATAGATGAATTTTTAGTTTTAAAAACGTTCAGCCTTTTCATTCTAATTTTCCTGCTTCCCATCTTGTGTGAAAGCTTAATCTTGGCGGTCACCCTCTTGTCGTGTGAAGCATTTCAGGCCCCAGTACGTATGACTCCATGCATATGAAATGTCCAGAACAAGATCTACAGAGACAGATTAGAGGAATGGAGGCCAGGGCCAGTTGTGGGAAGCACAGAGAGAGACCGCAACAGGGCACAAGGCTCCTTCTGGGGTGACAACAACGTTCTGAAGCTAATTATAATGGATGCATGATTAGAGAGAGATCTTTAAAAAATATACCTTGGATGGATGAATTTTCTGATGTGTAACTTCTATTTCAATAAATCTTTAAAAACAATTCAAGTGCATACCATTCTGCAAATATTGTTCCAACTGGTGCCTTCTCTCATCAGCCATAGAGGTGGTCATCGCCAGATAATACTTCGGTGGGAAGGGCGGCAGGCAATTTCCAAAGACCCGCCTGAGCTGGAAGATGCAGAAAACACAGGTAAAGCAAGCAAGTCTCTAACTGGAGGCTGATGAGATACGAAAGTCTCCTCTTACAGCAAATCTCAGGACTCTATTTCAAACCCTTCTTAGTGGTCAAAAAAAGAGAAACAGGATAATTTGATGTTCTTAAAGAAGAATACATTTCATTAAAAATGCTATTAGTCATGTCACAGACTGGTAACTCCAGCCCAACTTTGGTAGATTTGGGATATGTTTTGATTTTCCCTTCGTTTACAAGATGATGTACAGCTCACGCCACGAATTTCCTTAACTCACTCCTTAATAATATCTGTGATAGCAATGATTATAGATAGAATCCCACCCTCACCAAATCTGAACTTGACAAATATTTATCACTGAGCTATCTAACACTGTAACCATTAGTCACCTGTCACTATGAACACTTGACACCTGGCTAGTCTGCACTGCAATGTACATAAAATATACCTCATTTCCAAGATCTACTTCAAAGAAGAGAATGCAATATAGTTCTGATAATTTTTATAGTGATTAAACATTGAAATGATAATACTTTGAATATATTTAATTAAATATAGTACTAAAATTAATTCCACTTATTTCTTTTTAACCCTTTTTAATGTGGCTACCAAAGAATTTTAAATTTTATATGTGGTTCATATTGATATTTCTACTGGTCAATACTGGGTGTGGAATTCCTATAAGGTTGACACATAATCCCAAGGGAAACTCACCCACACAGCACCCAAACCATGGTGGCAATTACTTTTATGGAAGATATCTAAAAATTAGTTTTTAAGATAAGAACCAAAAGTGTGTCCTCTCTATTTCAACCCTATACTTGCAGTGTCAGCTTGAGAGTGAGACAGAATCAAGCCCTTTAAAACTAGAGAAGGGGGTATGGTGGTGCATGTCAGGTGGGGCATGTCAGCGCTTGGGAGGCTGAGGCAAGAGGGTCACCATGAGTTCAAAGACAGCCTGGGGGAAAAGTGAGTTCAAGACCAGCTTGAACTATATAGCAACAAATATAGTCTCAAGACCAGCTTGAACTATATAGCAACTATATAGTCTCAAAACAAAAACAAACCAACAAGCAAGGAGGAGAGAAAGAAAGAGAAAGAGAGAGAGAGAGAGAGAGAGAGAGAGAGAGAGGAAACAAGTCAGAAACCCAGTCAAGTATTAACATGGTACCCCCAGAGCAGGAGGGCTGAAATCCTAATATTACCATAGGATGTGGATTAAATAAAACAAAAGCAGATCAAGGTGAAATGATCCTGCAAACAGATAAGAATTTAAATTTAAATTAGTTTTAATTTCTTTTGTTAGAATTATAATGAATTTCTGGTACATTTCCTTTGCATAGATCCTGACTTCAAAATACATCAAAAATCTGACCCATCTCTCCACCGCCACACCATCATGCTGGTCTGACCTTTGTCATCTGTGTTTTGGGCATCGCTGTAGCTTTCCCCAGGTGCCTCTGCTTCTGCCCTTGACTCCGGTCTTTTCCTAGCATTGCACCTACAGTGCCACTTCAAACACCTGAGTCAGATCACTGCATCACCCCGCTCCAAATCCTCTGTGACTTTTGGTCTCACGTAAGTAGAAACCAAAGTTTCTCTGATGGCCTAGAATGGTACCACCCAACATAGTGGCCATTGACCACCTGTGAGTAAATTTAAAACTTAAATTACTTAAAGTAAAATTTTAAATTTCACTTCCTCAGTCTTCCTAACCACCTTTCTATTATGCAATAGCCACCTGAAAGATGGCGAGTAGCCACTGAGTTGGACAAAGTAGATAAAGGGAATTTCTATCAGCACAAAAAGTTCTGCTGAGCAGGGTGGTCTGGCAGTTAGAAAAGCTACTAAATGTTTGTCTGTTGGCAAAATTCAGCTCCCTGACATGTTTTGTTTAGTTGCCATTTAATATTTAGAAGATTTTAATTTGGTGCCTTCATTTATTTTTGTGCTTTAAAGCATATAAAATTTATGTCCTAAAGAAAATGTAAAATATTACAGACACTTTGGAAAACAGTTTTGCAATTTCCTACAAAGCCAAACATAGTCTTACTATATAATCCAGAAATCACATTTCTAAGTAATTACCCAGCTGATTTGTCCACACAGAAACCTGCCTGTGAATGTTATATGGAATCTTTATTCATAAACCTCCAAAACTCACTGGAACAGAGATGTCCTTCATATGTGAATGGATAAACAAATTGTGATAGACCCATAACAGAGATTATTATTCAGTAATAATAAGAAATAAACTATCCAACCACAAAAAGACCTGGATGAACCGTAAGTACATATTGCTAAGTGAAAGAAGGCAGTCTGAAAAGGCTGTGCACTGTCTAGTCTTATTTATATGACATTCTGGAAAACTAATACAGAAAGAGTAAAAAGATCAACAGTCAACAAGGGCTTGGAGCAGAGGAATAATGAGTCGTTGAAGTGAATGCTATTTTTTTTTTTAGGGCAACATAGCTATTACATATGACACTATAATCACAGACACAAGACACTACGTATTTGCCAAAACCCAGTGAACTTTACAACACAAAGTTAAGGTAAGCAAATGCTTTTAATAATCACTTAGGAAACTGGGAGCATCCCAGAATGGAATACAGCACGTGACAAAACAATCTACCTATATCACAAGCTCAGAACAATCTCACTGAAAGGGATGAGGGAGAAAAAGTGTCGGCCTGAGTAACTGGAAATGAGCAGAGTCTGTGAAACTAGTGGCCCAACAACTAGCAATACATAAGCGTGGCAGCTGAGCTGATAAAGCGATTTCCTGTGGGAATTTGATTTAAATTTCTAGTACTGTGATGAGTGCATACAGAATCAAGCAGGTAAATGAGTGGCAGATGGCAGGAGTCATGTTTCTTTTCGAGGTTGTGTGAGTTTACAGATAAGAGGAGGCTAGAGGTTCCACGAGGCAAGGCACTAGAGTTAAGGCACTAGAGTTAAGGCACTAGAGTTAAGGCACTAGAGTTAAGGCACTAGAGTTGGACATAGTAGTATAAACTCACATTTGCCTCACTGTAGACAGAGATGGATTCACAGAAAAAACTTCAGAATAATCCTACATGCTTGGTCTAAGGCCATATGGAGTCCGTAACACCTCTATGTCCTTGCTGTGTAGACCAGAGGGCCTAGAAGCAACAACGCAGCAGTCTCAACGCACACATCTAGCATCTGATCCTGGCTTCTCATGCCATCCTCCAATAAAAGCAATCAGGGATCCCTGGAGAAACAGCTGATTTTAGAGCTGAGATAGGATGTGCACAAAACGAGTACTGAGCATCTTATGGCACCAGAAAATAAGGAAACACTAAAAGAAAGAAAAATCAACAATGGGGATGTCAGAGGCATAGGAGTAAACTGAAAGAGCTCCCTTGGGCCCAAACTGGGACACTGATCAGCAAAATAAAGTATTATTGACAAATAACCCAAAGTGTAAATACCCATCACCCATACACATACACATTACTGAATAAATGAACGGGGGGAAGAGACAGCTCTGTACAGAAGAGCCAGATCATTTACACAGACAAGATGGGAGAGCATAGATCTCCGCTCTCTAAGGGTGGGTGCTCTCTCGGTGACTTTTTCCAAGGAATGCACTAAAGAAAGAGAGGGAAGAGGAGCACCTTATGCAAGGAAACCAGGCAGGCGTTTAAGCCACTGAGCTAAATTCCCACCCAGGGGCGGGGGGGGGGGCTGACACAGACTTCCTCAATTGAGCCACATGTGACAACAGCCATGACAAGTCGTGTGGAAGGCAGGCACCCTGGATAAAGTGGGATTAAAATGGTGTTTTACCTCTGAAGTCTTCCCTTCCGGAACTCAACTCCCACCACGCAGTAAGATATAAGATTCCAATAAAGGCGTATATCACAAAGACTAGGGAAGTCTGAGAAATGCTCAGAGTTAAAGGAGTACAAGGGGACATAAGGACTACACATAATACAGGGTCCTGACTTGGCTCCTGGAGCAGAAATAGGAAATTAGGCGAAGATGGGGTCTGAATAAATCATGCACTGTAGTTAATAATAGTGCATGAACACCAACTCCCTAATTATAACAAATGTTCCACACTAATGAAAACATTAATAATAGAGGAAACCGCATAGACAGCACATGGGAACTCTCCGTACTGTCTTATCCATAAACTACAACTGTTGCCCCCCAAAAATTCAGTTTACCCTTTTAAAAAACTGGATGTTCTGGCTTCTCTTGAAAAATCAGTAGCTCTGGAATCAGCAGGCTCACATTCCCAGGCCACTGTCTGCTGGAGGAGACATAAACAGCTGCCCCATGCCCCTGCCTCTCGCCTGATCCTCATCTCATTCAAACGACTCGCAGGCCTTTTCAACCTCTTGTCTAACTCTAGTATAAAATATTATAGCAGCAACTGTGCTCCTTTCAAGCTCAAGGAAATGCTCCTGCCATACCGGAGACCGTCTAAAGCACTCCAGATGGAGCTCCAACCCAGGCTGGGCTGCTCAAACAACCTGGGGATTTATGTATTCCATCTCCGCTAATTCCATTCAACAGAAGCAAAGATTTGTCTTTTTTGCATGCAATTATTCCTTGATTAACTGATTAAGTGATCTTTAAAAGGCAATTGTCTTCCTTGGCATGGGTTCATAAATGTCGCAGATGCTCCCAAATTAGTTCTCATCACAGCAGGCTTGAGACAGCAGGGCTGCCTGTGTTTTCTACCCGCAGGAGGACATCTTCAGGGGCCCTGGCCCTGAGGCCAGGAGCTGGGCAAAAGTCAGCAATCATGCAGGTTGTGACACTCTTCACTAGCAAAAAGCCGCCTTGCTGACTTAAGGAAACTTTTGCCTGGTTTCACTAACCGTACTGGGAAAGAGACACACTGTAAATTGGCCAGTGAGGTTTGCCAAAATTCAACCATCAACCCAAGTTCAACTCTTCCAACATGGAACCATTTCCGCGGGTCTCAGAGAGCATGTAGTTTAGGTATTGAAACCACCAGCCCACTGAAGAGCACCCAGTACTAGAGCTGAGCTCAATGAAACATTTTTAAAAACCAAAAAGAGCTGGGCATGGTGGCGCATGCCTATAATCCCAGCACTCAAGAGGCTGAGGCAGGAGGATTGTTGTGAGTTTGAGACCAGCCTGGGCTACAAAGTGAGCTCAAGGCCAGCCTGAACTGCATAATGAGACCCTGTCTCAAAAACACAAGGAAAAGGGGACTAGGGATTTAGCTCAGCGGTATAAGAGTGCCCCCCCAAAAAAAAAGGGAAAAAAAAAGTAAAAGGAAGCTAAACTCTCTGCTCCTTTATTACGAAGCATTTTATTTGTTTGAGGTATTCTTTTTTTCTCCTGGAAGACCATGTTCAGGCATTTTTGGAATCTCAAAACAATCCATGCCAGTGTCCTCATGCATTTCTGCCCTTTGACATGAACAGGCCTGTACACACCACTTGGAAATGTCACCTCCTTTCCCCATCTTATTGGGCTTATAGTCCTCATACCTGTCCCACAGTGGTGACAACCTGGGCTAGGTAGAACTCAAAATATGCAACGTGTCCTTCCCACACTCTCTATTCCTAATGTTGACTCTCGCATCCGCCCTCTCCAAGTCCAGAGTCACCAGGTAGAGCACCACAACTCAAGGCAGACTGGGTTGTTACATCGAACCCCCCCCCCCAAATGGCACAACAATCAGAAAGGATCAGAAAGTTTCCTGCAATTAAGGGGTTTCCTGGGAGAGGTGGATCCAGACAGGATCTGCTCTTGACAGGGGTGGCATGTGGAAGCAGTATGAGGGGCTTGCATAGTCTTCCCTTCCTACAGCAGCGTTCTTTCAATCTTTCCTGACTTGTCCCCATTGCCACATCTGATGCTGGCAGAGTGCAAGAGGAGGCAGCCTGTAGACAGAGCCCACATCACTTACACCGGATGCCCACATCCAAAACCCTGGGCTGGATTTCTTTATATCCACATCAGGGCAGAGGCATTGATCAGACCGGTTCTATGTGTCCAAAAGCGCAGAAAGAACCTGGGCCAGCCAGTTCACACAGCAGAGGGACAAACATCGCTCAGCGGTAGTGGGACATTTGTCAGCCCTCGAGTGAGCCTCACCAGGGAATAAGGCTTCAGGTGGCAGTGCCATGAGTGTGGGTCCCAGCTGACCACACAACCACATACCGTTGCTTTCCCAGGCCCAGCCCAGCTCTACATTGTCTCTCCACATGCCCTGGCTGAGATGGACCAGGAACCCGCTCACCTGGACCACTGCTTCTCCTCAATCCCAGAGGCATCTGATATACGAAATGTAGATCTGTTTCTTACAGCCAAAAATCATATTGCTAAAGCCATAGTCTTCACGTAATTTAGCACAGTGCATCGTGTGTGTTATGGCTTCTGTCTAGGTGCCCCCCCCGAAAAGCCTCATGCGGTCATAAGTGGGGCTTTTTCAGAGGTGGCTGGATCTATAGTGTGATGCTGGGACTGTTTCATGGCACAATGCTAGAACCAAGGGCACTAGGATTAAGGGCGTGAGTGCTAGCTGCCCTGAGTAGCCTGGATAAAATATAAGGATAAAAGGAGCTGTGGCCTTCCCTTGTTGCTTGGTTGCCTTCTGCCTGCTATGAACTGTTTCTCCTCTTTGATGCCTGGCTGCCATGTGCTGCCTTGCCTTGGAGCCAACTGATTATGAAATGAAACCTCTACAAACTGTGAGCTAAATAAACCTTTCCTCCTTGAACTTTGGGGGTTGGATATTTTGCCTCAGCCATGAGAAAAGTAATTAATATAGCATATAACAGGAGCTTTGTAAATATTTAAGAAAATATAGTGGAAATAAACTTACACTCACCACACAAAGAGGGGTGCTTTCTGATGTTTCCGTTTTTACAGTGCTTTGTAGTGTGTCAGATTAAGAATTTTGGAGCCATTTCGCATCCTCCATAAAACAGGAAGAATAAAAACCAGCAGAGAAGTGATTGGGAAAAATCACCTAATCTTACAAAGTCACATCCAAGGTGCACAGACACAATACAGCATACCAGCTGGATATGCACCAAATAGCGCATCGGACATTCTTACTTTAGAAAGTTGTTTTTCTGAAATTCACAGTTCTGTGCCCAGAGCTGCAATGACAGACAGTTGCCTGGGGACCAGGGGTGGAGAGGGTAACTTTACAGTGAGAGAATTTTCCCTTATTTTGATTATAGTGGTGGCAATTGTATATATTTACTAAAATTCATCAGGCCAAATGTAATGGATTATACTATACCTTTCTAAAATATAGAGAAAACGAGTTAGATTTTTCTTGATCATTAGACTCCATTATTTTACTGATAGAAATTTTGTCAGCTGTGTAAGGAAACACATGCTGTAATGGGTTAGAGCAGGTTCTGAGGATCAAATCCGGGCTGTAACAGTTTATCACTGGGCAAACCGTGCCTCAGTTTATTCATTTCTTAATGGGCCTGATTAGAATCCTAGCTCCTATGGCTGCTGTAAAAATTACATGCAAAGTAATTTACATGTAAAGTACTTGGAATCAACTGGGGCCACACACTAACTGCTTAATTGTTAACTGTTTTAAATTAAGAATAAATATTCAATAGCCACCTAACACCCATTAGTTTCTTTAAAATGAAGTTGTCTGTGTAGAAAGTGGAAAACTGATAGGTGCGAGGTGAAGACAAGTTGGAAAATGAACAAATAAATCTCTGCTTCAGGGCTTTGAAAAGTTGGGGACAAATGTGTTCATTCATAGCTACTTTGCAGGTACCGAGGGCAGTGACCTGTGGCAGTTCGGTATTTTAGGGCCCACTGCAGTGAATAACAGTGTCTCGTTCGTGTGATTTGCCAAACAGAAGATGATCACAAATAAAAGTTTACTCGTTTTATGTCTTTGTTTCTGAATCTGCTGTGACTGATTTGTCACTTCCAACTTTTCCTGAAAACAAATATTTTCTGCAGTCTGTTGGTTAAAGAGGGCCAGATTTAGGAATTCTTGAAGCACCGAATTAGCAGATATTTACTGAGCATGTACCACGCACCAGGCTAAGATAAACTGCCCTCTCGTCCCAGGCTCCCTAGCAGGTTGACACCTATAACCATTTACTTGCTTGTTATTGTTGGTGAGAAAACTGAAGATCAGAGGCGAGCCATGCGGCCAGCCGTGGCCAGTCTGTCCCACATTCTCTTGCTGGCCCCCGCCTTGCACCTTGAGATGCCACCTCCTCACCCCCACCTCACAGCCCAGAACCCAGATGAAGATGGAGAGGACAGTCTGATGTCTCCCAAAGTCCAAAACACCAGTCCTTTCTCTCCTGCCTCCACAGCCCTCACAACTCCCCAGATGGGTTTTGGTCAAAAGAAGCTTCTCATCTTTCAGAAATCTGCACCCACGCCCTTCTTCACTCAGTCATTTAACAATCATTCCTGAGGACTTACTGGGTCACAGACACCAGCCATGAAAAGATAAAGCACTCCGATTAGCTAGCGATCATGCTACAACCGTTTCCCTGTTAACTCCAATCACACCTTGAAAATGGATTTTTTTTTTTTATGTAACAGCAAGAAGGCTTCTGGTGGTGACATTTTCAACCGTAGAAAAGTCAAACCGAGTTTTCTGCCAGTGGAAGATGATCAAATAAAATCTGGCATGTCTACTCACGGAACCTCAGAGTCTGTCTGACAGGACGCGTGACCTCATGTCTTACTATCTGTCCTAGGATGGGAAACTAGTGAGAAATGGCCTCCTAACTGGATAAGTCACCTATTTCTGGGGTTTCCAGGAAGTCAGAACTTGAAGCTTATGAATGTGACCATTTGGAAATAAACAAAGAAACAAAAAATAGAGACACATTTTTTAAGGCAGTAAACTCAGAACTCTTTAGAGAAAGGATAGTATCCATGTACAAATCCCCAAAGCTGCACCTTAGTCTGGACTTGATTTGCGTATTTCAAGGGAAACCCTCCCCCGGGGAGCAGCTGGCACTGAACTGAAGCCCACTGCAGACCCAGCACCAGCCCAGTGGGCAGCTGCGGACCATGAGGCTGGAAAGGGGCTGGAGAAACATCTGTGCCTTCATCGCACAGCTGCAGGTGTGGGTGTGTGTCAAGTAGTTCGAGATCAGTCCTTAGCTCTTTCAGTTAGGAACCCAGGGCCCTTTGAGTGCTGGTCCTAGGGTAGACGCGCTGGGTAGACGCGCCTCCACCCCCTCACCTGCTCGTTCCAACGATGCAACTGGCTGTAGCGCACCCTGCAAAAGAGGAGCCCGTCCAGGTACACGGAGTACAGCTGCAGACACAAAGACCGAGTGAGCAGTGTGTGTGACAGGGGACCAAGTCACCTGTCCCCTCCTGGGCCCCAGACGCACCACGTAGCGGCCCCCCAGCGCGTCGGGCCGCTGCTGGGACACGGGGATACAGAAGTGCGTCTTCATGCTGGAGCGGCTGCAAGGACCCCTAACACCCCACAGCCTGGGGCTCTGAGCTGGGCAGGGGGCGGCTGCAGCTTTAGGACCTCGCAGGGGAGGGCGGGGCCACGCGCTGCTCGCCCGCCCAGGCCGTCGCAGGTGAGTGGTGCCTACCGCTGGGGACACGCCCCGCCACCGCCACGCCCAGCCCTGCCACGCCCCCCCCGCGTCCTCCACCGCCCCTCGCCGCTGACCGGCGGTGCACAGCCAAAGGTCCCCCAGCGTGCGAGGCAGGGTCCCAGGTACCTGGCGGGACAGGGACTCACCAAGGTGGAGAGAGACCCTGGACGCCACAGCCTCCCTATGCCCCTGCGCCTTGGGCTCTTAAGTTTGAAGATTCCTTAAGGAGGAGAGCGCAAGCTGTGTGTGTGTGTGTGTGTGTGTGTGTGTGTGTGTGTGTGTGTGTGTGTGTGAAGGTCCAGGGTTTTTATCAGAGTTCCTTGAATCCACCAAAGTTAAGAATCATGGCTGCACAATGAAGGAAAAAACACACTAGCCATAAATTGCTCCCCAAGTTAGAAAAAAAAAATCCACACGAATATATATGCATATCTATACGCATATAATAAGATATCATCGTTAACATGATTACTACAAGGAATAAAGGATAATCTCACAGGAATATTTTTACAGTGATGTTTTTAGCAGCTACTTGTTTATCTTCTACTACACAGAAAAGAAATAAACAGAATTTCAAAAAGAACGTAATTGTGGCCCAGCCACAGGCATGTTTTGCACCATACATGCCTCTGGGGCTGCTGGCTCCCTCGGGCAGTCCAGGGTCCAATTCAGGACTGCAGTCTGGTCCCGGTGATGTGCACATGACCCCGAGGGCACTCGTAGTCACACAGGCCTGCTTAGACTCTAGTTGCTGATATTTTCTGCAGTGGGAGCCCTGGTGACCTTGAAAAAGTTTCTGTCCCATCAGTCACCAACACTGGTCACAGTGCCTGATGAATCATCTGCAGAGTTACTAGCACAGTGATGTTCTGCTCGATTTTGTGTGTTAACCTTGTTAGATGGAACACTTATGGTATGCCACAATATATGGAACCCTGCTTCGGTATTTAACCTCATCGCCCCACTAACATGTTAGAAAACTTTTAAAAATGGAAGTGGTTTGAACCTCTTGATCCGTGAGAGGCTGTGGTTTCACATGGAGGCTGTGCCCTGCTAGCTGGTCTCATATGAACCCAGCTGATTCCCTGGACCACCTGTCCTGAGATTTTTCAACCATTTCTCATTTTTAGTTGATGTGAAGTAAACTCTATTTCAGTTACGTCAGAAAGAGCTGTTCCCCGCTTGCAGCGGTCTGGTGGTTGAGCGAGGCAGTGGGCCAGGCACGGACCTGTTCTGTGTAGGCGCTAGGCTAGTCTTTCCCTGTTGTTTACAGCAAGGTGCTCCCGAAGCCAAAACAGGCCCCACCAGTGGAGTAACTTCTCAGGGTCACAGGGCATTTTTCATCCATCTGAGCAGGTTACTACAGGATTTGGAACTGACTGAAGTCCTGTGAGATGCCTGTACCCCTAGGGTGAGGCCTGAGATCGCTTACTGTGGGCCAGGCCAGACCTACACTGCGCCTTTTAATTTCCACAAAGACCTGTGAGCTGGAAACCACTAAACCTTTCAGCTTTACAGAGAAGGGAACTGAGAGTGTGGGAGGGAAGTACCATAATGCGGAGGTTAAGGGAAGGCCCCTGGAATTCACCTCCCAGCTCTGAGGTTTCTAGATAAGGGTCCTGTGCAAGAGAGGGGACCCTCGAAGCTGCCATCTCCTCTTCTGGGAAATCGTCTTAGTAACTGTACTCACTTCAAGGGAATTTTCAGTGCAGGCTGGATGGATAGTAGGGGTTTTTTTTCCTGCCAATGGGTCATTGGTGATAGGGAGGAACCAGGGCCAGAGCAGCCGTGAGTAACTCCTGGGGAAAGGCAGTAGAGCCCTGGGGATCTGGTTCATTCTTCAGGGCAGCAAAGGAGAGAACCCTGGTCAGGCAGAGATACGGCCCCAGCCTTCGCAGGAGCTTCCTTCCATCTGAAAGATGGCCCTGAGTCCACTACACAGCAATGTGCAGTCAGGGCCATTTCCTTCCTTTTGCTGTGCCCATCCTCCCCACAAACTAAACTAGAACAAGATCAGTCCCTAGTTCCTTGACCTCCTCCTTCCCTCACCTCTGCTCTTACCCTAGGAGTTCACTATCTTGGTTACTCCTCTCGTTGCTGGGACAAAATACCCAACTCCCACAATTAAGGAAGGAAAGGTTTATTTAGCTCACAGTTTGTGGAAGTTTCAGTCCATAATCAGCTGGCTCCAAAGCAGGTTGGCAGGGCACAGGGCAACAGTTCTAGGTGGTGGAAGACAGAAAAGCAACAAGAGCAAAAGAGAAGAACAGACTTCTTCTCCCTTATATTGTAAGCCGACTACTCTCCCCCAGGGTGGGTGTAGCACTCACACCACCTCAGTTTTCTTCTCTTGCACAGACAGAAGATGTTGACAAAGTTAGGACCCTGGCTCCCTGACGAGTTGCTTCATTAAACTTCTAAACTTCTGAAGTTGACACAGTGTATCAACCATTACAATCTATCCCTTGTCAATTTGGCAACCAGGCCCATTTCTTTTAAACTGCTTTCCAGATGCAAAGACATGCTTATTTTTATCATTTCACAACTTGAACATTTTGTTTTTCCAAATCCATTTTATTTCAAGGATAAAAAGAAAGAAAAGAAAAAAGAAGAGGAGAAGGAAGAGGAAAAGTAAGAAGAGAAAAAAGAAGAAAAACTACAACAAAATTTCAAAACATGTCAGTCAAGGGCAACAATAGTACATACATTGTGCATTGTCATCCTCAAATCATTCACCCAGAGCACAAGACATCTGCATTCAATTGTCCAAACAATACGAGCATTAATCTTTCTCTTCAGCAAGCTCAGAGAAATTAGTAGTATAACTATCTTTATTTTTTGTAAACATATACATACACATATGTATGTTTTTTCTTTCAGCTTCTCACACTAATGAAACAATATGAGGTTTACATATGTGTGTTTTATTTATTTTAATGAGTATGTTCTCAAATAACTTGAACATTTTAATACAGGTTTAACAATCCTTAAGTACCAGTATTACGTCTATCAACATTATATTACATTAGAACCATAACACTTTGCCCCTGGCCACCCAAACACTCATGTACATTCCTTTATGCAAAAAGAATTTAGTCCATGTGCAAGAGTTGCCAAAGTTCTAATAATTTTAGCGTTGCTTAAAAGTCCAAGTCCCAAGTCTCCTCTGAGATTTAAGGCAAGCTCTTGGCTGCAAACTCCCATACAAATGAACATTCCAACATTCAATGACACAAGATAAACACTTTCATTCCAAAACTTACAAACAAGGGAATACAAAGGACTGGAACCAAAGCAAGTCCAGAATCCAGCAGGGCAAACATTAAGTCCTGTAGTTCCATGTCCAGCATCTGAAACAATCTGTGGCAAATGTGAGCTCCAACAAGCTTGTGTGGTTCCGCCCCTATGGCACTTCTGATGATTACAGTTCCCATGTCTTCTCTCTTAGACCTGCTTTGCTCTCTCCTTGCAGCTTCCCTTAGATAACCCACATTCCTGGTTTTTTTAAACTTCTGGGGTCTCCACATCACCTTCAGCTTCACACTCACAGTTTCACACACTACCTCTCAGGGGCACCCTGCCTGGCCTCCCAGGCCTTCTGAAATTGGGGTGGAAGCCTTTTTGACCTCAGAACTCTTGCATTCTGCACACCTCTAAAATCAGCACCACACGGATGATGCCAAAGTCTGCTGTCAACTGGCGCAATAACCAGGCTTTCCTCTCTCTTGACTGTAGGGGTTGGGGGCCTGGATCACTGAACCCAATTCTGAGGAACAAATTTTCTATGACACCAACATTCTGAAACATGATACTCTGTGGCTTTCTCCTCAAAGTAAAGTCTTTCACTCTTGCAGTTTTGAGGCTGCAAGGGGTGAGGAATTCTGCTTTTTGTGATGCCCTCAGGCTATCTTTTATATTCTCCTGTTCCTCTCAGCAATCAAAAATCTCCTCTGCTCTATCTTTCCAGACCACAGCTTTCTGGAACTTCCCTTCTGGTCAAACTCACAACATTTAAAATTATCCTGCTGGGCTCTTTTCTCTTGATTCTCAACATAAATCTGGCTAAAAGCCCCCAACAATAGCCATGCCACAGCCTCAACATTCAACTGCCTTGAAATTTCTTCTGTCTGATTAATTAGTCCACCACCCTTAATCTCAGTCTCAGACAAAGTCTCTAGTTGGGAGCAAAATGCCAAACCATAACATACTTTGTCTGGGGTCCAATAACCAATGCAGTTCTTTCCAGCAGAAATCTCCCAAACCTGGTCTTTACCAGCAGGATTTCTATCAGCTTTCTGGTCTTCTGAGCTCTGACCAGAATCTCTCATCCAGAACAACCTAAGATGTTCCAACTCTACACTTCCAGGCAATATCTACAAACCTTTCCAAACTCTTCCCACAAGCCATTCCCAAAGGCTCTTGAACTACAGCAATATCCCCACTCCTGGTACCAAATTCTATTTTGGTTCCTTTTCTCTCATTGCTGGGACAAAATACCCAACTCAAAAGAAGGAAGGTTTATTTAGCTCAAAATTTATGGAAATTTCAGTCTATAATCAGCTGGCTCCAAAGCAGGATGACATGCATAGGAGCAACACTTCTAAGGGACAGAAGACAGCAAAAGCAACAAGAGAAAAATAGAGGAGAACAAACCTCTTCTCCCTTACAAGCAGGCTACTACCACCACCCTAGGGCAAGTGTAGCACTTGCACCACCTCTGTTTCCTTCTCTTGCACAGGCTGAGGATGTTTACAAAGTAAGGACCTTGGCTCCCTGCTGAGTCACTTAGTTAAACTTCTAAACTTCTCAAGTTGACACAATGTATCAACCATTACATTTGCTTGTTTCACCAGGATGCATCACTGAACTCCCACTGTGTTCCCTGCACTGGGCGTGTAGTACTCTCACATGACCAAGATACTTTTCCAAATACCATTCTGAACACTTGACAGAAATGAAGTCATCTAATTTCCCCAACTGCCTAAGGATTGGTACTGATATCATCTTTGTTTTACAGATGAGGAAACTGAGGCATAGAGCAATGAAGAAACTTGCTCCAAACTGCATATTTACAAATGATGAGGTGGGAGTGTAAGGAAGTGACTCTGACACTCCGTGCCAGGTGGAGGTGTTTTCAAGGATGCCTATGCAATTTTTTGGCATTGCAGGCCTGCTTTTCACAGCTTTAAATTCTTAGTGGAGGCTTAAATAAATAAATTTTTATGGTGCTCAATTTCTGAATCAGTTCTATATTGTTTCCAAGAAATATTTTCACTTACTTTGTGCCTGGCACATGATCAACATTCAATAAAACCTGGGCATTCCGGCACTCAAGAAGAATTTAGAGTGGCTCTGTTATAGGATAGCATTTCAGTGACATTGGTAAATGTAACATGCTCAATCCCCCAGCCTTACAGAACCTACAGACCAATATGAGAAAAGAGGCAAAATTATTATTGTATTCCATAGCATTGCAGAAGAAATGCAGGACTTTCACTGTTTATTAATCCTTTTAAACACTGTTTGCATGTAGCCTCTCTTCTATTTTGTCAGTGTTTTGGTCCTGGGATGTCTGATACCATGTTTAAGTCTACTTTTTGTTGCTGTAACAAAACACCTGAGCAAATCAACTGAAAGGAGGAAAGATTTATTTTGGCTCGTGGTTTTGGAGGTTTCAGTCAATGGTCAATGGCAGCCTTTTTTCTGAGCCTGTGATGAAGCAAAATATCATGGTGAAGAGTATGTGGTAGAATAAAGCTCCCATTCACTTCATGGTGGCCAGAAATAGGAGAAGGAAGGAACAATATATAGCCTTGAAGGGCCTACTTCCTCCAACTAGGACCTACCTCCTAAGTTTGAGAAATTTTCACCTCCCAGTAGCCCACTGAATTAGAATCCATCAATGGCTTAATCCATGAGCAAAGAGACTTGAGCAAACTTGGAAGAGTTTCCTGGTCAGTTGTAGTGGCCATTCAGAGCATGGACACAAAGGAATAGGAGTTGTAACAAGAGGTGTGTGGACTGACATCTCACCCTGTTAATCTGCCTTCATCAGTAGTATCAGGCCCAAGCGTTCTGAAATGTCCTTGGTTTCTGAATGATTCTCTGGTCTGCTGACTAGTTGACTGAGGAGTGTTCTCCAAAAATTCACGTCCATTTGACGCCATCAAGGTGTGGCTCCATTTGGAAATAGTTTCTGCAGATATAGCTCAAATTAGGCTCAAAACAAAATCCTGTTGGAAAAGCAGACCTATGGGTGTGGGACTATATTCTGAAAATAATGACAAGACAGATGAACCCTGTGTAGCTCTCCTGATGGGCCCAGCAGCACTCCAGGTGTTAACACGAGCATGCACATTTCATCCTTGCAGCAACCTTACAGTAGTTACCCCTGTTTTATGGGAGATGAAGAAAAGCAGAGAAAAGTTAATAACTGGTTCAAAGATCATCACACAGCTTGCAGGAGGGAGTCAGGATTTAAATGTAGGCAGACTGGTACCAAAGTCCTGGTTTCTAATCACTTCTTCAAGCACAAGTAATTTTACCATCCATGCTTACTAAGAAGAGAATGCTAGAATATTGAAGGTCCCCAGATGTGGGATATGGTGTCAGGAAGAGGTGACTGGGGGAAGGGGAGTTTCGGAGAATGAAGCCTTTGCAGAAGTGCTGCCCAGAGTGGGCTGTAACTTTCCTGCTGAGCTCAAAGGGCTCTGGCCTTAGGTGTGGGAGTTGAAAAGTAAAGGTGGAAGACAGGACCCTCAGCTCCTACTCACTTCAGGTGCCCAGAAATGGGAGACCAGCACCTCATAGATGCAGCTGATTCCTACACATGCTGCTGGATGCTGGCACCATGGAGTGGGTGTGGGCAGAGTGACGTCCAACATGCCAGGACAGCACACATGGGGGACACTGACCCAGCAAGCATGCAGGAGGGGGGTGGGCAGAAAAGGCTTTCTGGAAAGGTGATGTTAGACAGGGATCTTTCTAGGTTAGAAGAACTTAACTGGTCAGAGCAGTCCAAGGAGGCTGAACCACAAAGGCACAGGTGATTAAACAAAGCCAGACAAACAATGCCAAGCAGTCTGTTTTTAAAACAGAGGTGAAATCTGCGTAAGTGGGTGAGGAGGCAGGAGGTGGAAGCGTCCTGGTAGCTTGGGCCACAACTGCTGGGCAAAGCAGCTTGGGGTTAATCTTGTAGGTGACAGGTCCTGTAGGCCAAGGATGGATGGGGTGAATTCTAGATGGATGTCTTTGTGGGTGGGGTACAGAAAATGAATGGGGTCCGTGGTAGAACTAAGGCAGTCAGACCTGCAAGGGTGTCTGTCACCCATAGATATTGCAGAATACGAGTCCTGTAAAGTGCTCCTCAAAATGGTATACCCCGGTGTAAGAGTCCTAGGGCACTTGATTTGTGACCATCTACCTTAGAACATTGACAGCGTGCTTGGCATATCAAGGGTCTGAACTAAGAAATTTGAACCCCCACTGTAGGTCACACTGTGGGGAAAGTCATGCTGTGGGGAACTGGTGTCCCCAGAAAACTGTCACTGAGCAGGAGAAGACACACCTGGGTTGGGGAAGTATCGAAAGAGATGGGGGCGGCTAAAACATACTCAGGAGCAGAGCACAAGCTACAGAAGAGTTAGAAACAGCTCCTGTCCTTGAGAAGCCATGGCAGCACTGTTTAAAGAATTGGTGACCTGTGTGACCCTAAATTGCTTTGTTACCCTTCCTCCACCTCTGGCAAAGCTTGGCTGGTTTTACCTGGCCCACTTCCTTTCTCTCGGATCCTTTCTTCCTGGGAACTGTGGCAGCTGTTCATGGATGGGACCCTGCTGTGGCCCTGGCCAGCTGCCAGGTGTGGGTAAAGACTGAACGGAGACACACAGTCTTCCAGGCCACCACTCGCCAGCTCCTTTCCACACCTCTGCAGCTCACACCATGGCAGTCCATGGTACCTCGCAATAAAGAGGCAGTCTGTGAAACTGTTATGCATACACATTGTTTTACATGCATATATTTATGGAACAGTTGTACAGGACTCAAATCGATCAGGCATTGGAAGTAAAGAAATGGGCAAGTAAGGAAGACCCAAGGAATGGCTGCCTCAGGGTTTGGGCAGGAGAGGCTTAAGGGACAAAGGGGTCACTTCTGGGGAGGCCACAGGCATGGCAGCGAGTGAGTTCAGACACTGGGCAGGGTGTGCTGGCAAAGATGCAGTCGGAAGGCTGGAGCAGAGGGCGTGGTGGGAATGCAGGCGGAGGGAGAACGTGGCCACCTGGTGAAGGCACAGAGGGAAGGCAAAGCAGGCTTGTGCTGTGGAGACGCAGTAAAAACCTGCCAGCTGTGTTTGGGGTGACTAGAAGATCCGCATCCTCTGGGACAAAGTGGACAGAGCTCTGTAACCTCGCCACGTCCCCCCACCCATTGAGTGTCTGTATGCACCTCGGCATCCTGGGGGCACCAGCCAGTGCACAGCCTAGGGAGGTGGCCCTCACCCCCGTCCTGCTGCCGTCACCCCAGTTCTGCTGCCTTCAGCCCAGTCCTGTCCGGGGAGGGAGAGAGGCACTCTGGGAACACACAGGTTCTAATTGCCAGTGTTGTGAGCAAGGAAAGTTCATCCAGTATCTGTGCTGCCAAGATAAGGTCCCCACAAGCTCCCCCGTGCCCTCTGCTTTGATCTCATGCTCACCATGTGGCCTTCTGATTAGTAATTTGGGGTTCTGGGGAACCTGTAAGGAGATGATGCTCTGGTGAGCCCAGAGACAGAGATCTTCCCATGGGAAACACCTTCCACAAACCAGAGCACAGGCTGGCCTTTGGTTCCTGTGGCCAGATTCCTTGCCCTTTTGGAGCCTGTTATCATCTAGGTTCCCTGGAAGGACTGTGGTGACTGCAGGGGACACCTGCATAACTCTATGTGAAGCCCAGAGGGGACAGCAGCAAGCACCCACATTGGCCACTGTCCTAAAGGCTGCACAGCCTCTTGTGGGAAGATGATAGTTTCAGTGTGGGGAATACAAAGCAAATGGCCTTTAAGAAATAAAGTAGAAGCGGAAGTATGCTATTAAGTCACTGCAGGATCTCAGCCTCCCAAAGACCATGCAGCATCTTGGCCATGGGTCTCCACAGGAAAAAGGTGTCTGCCCTCCCAGGGGCTGAGGATGCTCCTGGGGTATGTTTCATCCCAGTTGCAGAAGAGTCTGCATAACCACTGCTGCTTCATCATAGGATTGGTGGTGAGAACTGTGAGCGCCATAGCCCTGCCAGGGCTCTCTGGGGACAAGAGCTTTACATCCTCATTACATCACTTCACCTTTGGTGACCTGGAGGTGTGGAGGGCCGCCTGGATGATTCTCCTTGAACACAGAACAACTACTTACACTTTGGCTAAACCTGGCCCTATCTCCACGTGCTGAGACATACAGAGCTGGCTGGGCCATTTCCTTTTCCCTTCAACTGGCTCCAAGCAATGTAAATAGGGCTGGCTGGGGTGCTGATGCGTAATCTTAGAAGCTAGGTGACAGTCAGCCTCTGTTTCCCTGCCTTATGACTCCCAAAGCATGGCTCGGCCACCGCTCCAGGGCTGTCAACTGGGTTCAAGCCTCAAGATAAGAGGCTATGACTTCCCAGAGCAGAAAAGTGTGCATATCAGAGCAGAAACACCGGCCCCTGTACATTATTGCTACCTCAGTTGTGTGATGCTGATCCGTCTTTCTGCGTTCCCTTCTCTCTGCTTTCAGCCTCCTACGTAGCCCAGCTCAAGGGGCTCACGTATCTCCTGCCATCCGCAATCACTCATCCTCAAGTCACTTCATGAGTTAATAAAATTTGGGTTAGGTGTTGGGTCAAGGCCTTTTTGCTGATGAGCCTTCATCCTGGCTGGACTCAGGACCCCTTGGCTCCCCATAGTTATAAATACGCCTTAGTGTCTTTATTGTCATCATGGGTTGCTCTGGAAGTGCTAGATTGGAATTAACTCATTAGAATTCCAATAACTTTTGCATAGAATTACAAATCTAAACTTCCAGGACTGGGAGGAGGATGGGAGAGAGCTCTCTAGGTGGAGGTAGAACTGTGTCCCCATTTCACATGTGAGGAAGCAGGTGGCACAGAGCTCAAGCGCTCCCCAGGGGCACACGACCTCCGGGAGCCCGGCTCTCCCACATTTCTCCATGGCTGCCGCTTTCCCTTTGGACTTGCAGCCAGGAATCCTGTTACTAGACGGGGCATGCTAGCAGGTAGGAAGGCACTGTGACCCCAAATTGTAAAATATCAGAATACGAGCAGGACTACTTCGGGATCCTTCAGCCTGGGAGCAGGCAAGAGAATACAGTGTGACTTGTTTTTTAGCGGGGAGGGATTTGAGAGAGGGTCTCACTCTGTAGTGCAGGCTGGCCTTGAACTCACGGTGATCTTTCTGCCTCAACCTCTAGAGTACTGGGCACTACGGTGTAGTTTTGACCTCCTAAGGGACCTATGCCTGAGCCTTTTCTGCTTCCCAGTCTCGTCAATTGATTAGCATCTGCTTCTGTTTTGCAGTAGTAACACAAGCCAGCACCTGTAGCTTAGCACGTTATCAAAGCACTCACGACTCCTGGCTCTGCAGTGCAGCTTTGACTCCGCATTGGAATTGCTTATGGAGTTTTAAAAAATACCAATGCCCAGTCCTACCATAGCTTCAGGGGTCCTGATTTAATAGGTTTGTAATGTGGTTGGCCATCAGAAGTATTTATTTATTTATTGAGACAGGGTCTCACTAAGTTGTTCTGGTTGGGGTTGACATTGCCACCCTCCTGTCTCAGCCTCCCACTGTGCTGGGATTGCAGCTGTGCACCACCATATTGGGCTTAGACATCAGAACTGCAGTACTGTTCTGGAGAAGGAACAGAGCCCACTGCAATGAGGGCTCTCCCAGCTCTGAGTATCCTGCAGGGTGAGACTGGGCCCCCATTGACTCCCTCCATCAGAGACGGAATCTAGTCTCATGAAAAGAAGGCTGCAGGAGAGAACTCCATGCATGAAGCCTGCCGGGGCGCAGCTGAACTCTGTGAGCCATTGCCCGGGACTGCACTGTATGCAGAGCCTTTCCACCTACCTAGAGAGTGAAGGTTTGTTTCCCACGCTGGCAGGAACTTAGTGACGGTGTGCGGTCAGAACAGAGGCTGCGCCCAGTAACAAACATCCTGCCTCACACGCTGTGCCTTGCAGGATTGGATCCTTTAATCCTCATGGTACCCCGCTTAGCACATACGCTTGTGCCTATTTTCCTCATGAAGAAACTGACACTCAGAGCGGTCAATAATGTTCCCTAAAGTTGCACAGCTAGTGAGCCCCACAGGCAGGATTTGAAAATTAACTGAGATGGGGGATGGATGAGACAGTGGCCAGAGGGCGTGGGCATGGCTGGAGCACACGGAGGATGCTTCTGGGTCTGCTGTCCTAGGAGGGTCTTTGTAAGGGGTCATGATCTCGTAAGTTGCAAGGTATTGATCGTTCTTGGGACCTGCTCTGTCTGTGCTGGCTGACAAACTGGGAGGAGTTCATGCTCCTATGCAACAGTTTCAAAGGGAGCTCAGAGGTGGGAAATGTTAGTTTAAGAAGAATTTAGATTCACAGGTGGATTATGGAGCAAGGTCAAGAATTAAGAATCTCAAGGAAGCCTGGAGGGACATCGCTGTCCCTTTCCTGTTGGTGTCAAATGGTCACAGCAGGGCCCTCCTAAAACCACCGAGGTACAGCTCTCAGGCCAGGTACCCAGGCAGCCCAGTCTTGGTCCTGAGATGGTTTTAATGATGTTCCTGTGTGTGCACAGCCAATGGCTATCTGTGTGGACTCAAGGGAACAAGAATGTGCCTTGCTTTTCTGAACAAAGGTGGCAATTCCATGCATAGCAAACCCTTTGGGGCTTACATTCTGTTAAGTTCATGGAAAGTTAAAATGCCCTAAGTGATACCATTTAATCACTGGGTGAGGGACCTGCCCAAGGCCACACGTTGGGTAAGTGGCAGAGCTAGGATTCAGAGCCACACAGAACCAATGTTCTTCAGGGAGTGGTGGGAAGAGACGTCACCTTCCCATGCGCCTGCAGCACGCACCCTTCACCTGCCATTCTGCGGCATCTACACTGTCCCTCAGCACCCTTCTACTCATGACTGGGGAACTTTCCTAGGTATGAATTCATTTGCTTTTCCAACAATAGAGTATCATGACACAGGTGACCTCATTTTTTAAAAAATGTTTTGGATCTTGAAAATAAAGCAGTGAAAATCAGGATCCTGTGATGGTCAGTGAGTAGTCTCTCACTGTAATACAGGTAAGTGGTAAGAGACAGAAATGGGCTGGGGACTTAGCTCAGTGGCTTAAGTGCTTGCCTGGTAAGCGCAAGGTCGTGAGTTCAATCCCCAGTACCCAAAAAAAAAAAAAAAAAAAAAAAAAAAAGAGACAGAAATGGTTCTTTTCTCTGCAATGCAACTGGAAATGAGCGGCCTTTCTGGGTGCATGTGGCAGAACTTTGCCTTTTCAGAGAAGTCATATTATGGGGGCTTTTGAACCTTTTTGATTCCTCTCCCTTGGTTTCGAGGGTACTGTGTGAACTACAGCGGGGCCCCTTAATGTTGAAGCATCGAGAGGACCCCCCCTTATCCTGGGAGCTCCGTGGTGGAAGGGGTTCATACAAAGGAGATTTTGTTTCTTCAACCAAAAAACAGTCACAGCTTCATGGCTGGGGGACAAAGGTAGGGTGTTTTCAGCTGTGCCAGCATGCGTCATCACGGCAGCCTGTTTGGGGACGACCTACCTGCTGAGCTTGTCTTTCTCTTCAGCTATCAGACTTTGATTTGGGTTAAATCAACATGAACTTGAAGAGAGCCAGCTTTGCCGCATCTCTAATCAGGGAGTTGTAGGAGCAAGGGTGAGCTGGTGGCTGTCACCGGGCTTGCCAGGCAAGGTGGCCTGGTCTCCAGCCAAGAGGGGAGAAGGTGATTTAGTGGACACATACTGTGTGCCTGGCACTGGGCCTGGGCCTTGGAGTGGCAGTGGATGCAACAAATGTCATTGCTGTGCTCGTGGACCTTCAGCAGGAGACAACACAGGTGGAATGGACTGTGACGGCCAGGCATGTCCAGCAGAGTCCAGGGGAAGGCGACACTTAACTGAAGCCTGAAATGAGAACCAGATGAAGAGGTTGCCTAGAGGGCTGGTGGAGAAGCTGTGGGTGTGAAGTCCCTGCTTGGAGAAACAGAAACCAAAGAGTCAGTGAATTTGAGCAGAAGAGTGGGAGGTGGCTGGGAAAGACAGGCCCCAGGAACCCATCACACCGGGTCTTGCTTGCTTTGCTGCCATATCCAAGTCCCTGTCCGCCTCCTGTCGCCCTCCACAGGACACCTGAGGTTGGCAGCGCCTGAACCGAGGTGCCTGAGCCTTGGGGGCCGAACCTCATTTTTGCGCTGCATTTGACAGCACTATCTCACTTTCTCCCTGAAAATGCTTTACAATGTACCCTTTTAAAAGATGAAACTGAGGCTCAGAAAGGTCTGGCTTAAGGTGACATAGCCTGAAAGCAGCAGTGGAGAGAGATATGCTGAAGTTCTGCCTTGTCCTCCCTTCCTCTGTCTCTTTCTTTGCCTCCTCTCCCTCTGCCCTCCTCTTTTCTCCTTCATCTTCCCGTCTTCTCCCTCCCCTTCTTCCCTCAGAAGTGACTCTCAAACTTGATTGTGAGAAAATACGAAGGAGCTTGGGAAACAGGCAGGGCTCAAGCCTCACCCAGCCCCGACCCCTGTGACCTGACCAGGGCAGCCTGGGGCAGCTCTCTGGCCCTGGCTCCAGCTTCCTGACCTGCAGAACAAGGAGGCAGCTCTCCCTGTGCCTGTGGGAGGTTGGTGCTCAGTGCCTAAACTGAGGAGTCAGCGTGGCACTGCAAGCATGACCAGAGGGCCACCGCCCCGGGCATGACAAGAGCTGGGACTTTGCTCTATTCTGCCAGATGATTTAGGGAAAAGGGGAACCTGATTTTCAGATACACAGAAACAAGGAAAGAGAAATGGAGAGTTTCGGAAGCTCTCTGGTCCCATGACTTCTGTTCCATTCTTCTGTGTCCTTGAGCCCCTTTCCCTCTTCTGCTTCTCTCTCCAGTGGGTTTCTACCATGTTCCTCTAGAGAGCTCTAAACTAACACCTTAATTCCCAGGTGTCTGAAGTTCTCTTGTTTCTGTGTATCTATGTGACAAGTTGCAATCCCAGCCTGGGAGTGCCCTGGGTGAAGTTCCTGGAGAGAGAATTGGGTCCAACCCTGGTCAATCAGCTATGCTCAGAGAATGTGGTCATGGTATGGGCACTGCTAGGGCCAGTGTGCGTGTGTGCGTGTATATGTGTGTGTGCTCATGTCTGTGAGAAGAGCCATTCCATGGGAAAAAGAAAAGTTGTGTCATTCGCTCATCAGTGTTGCCGAGTTACCCCAAAGCCTCATGTGCTCCTAGGTGAGGTTTTTAAAAGGTGGCTAAATCATGAATGAGTGATTAATGTGGGTTAATCCATTGATGATTGGTTTATCACAGCTCTGGGTGTGGATGATGAATTTCCTGAAGAGGGAAGACCCACCTTGGGTGTGGACGGCACCAACCAATAGGCTTGCAGCCTGGATGGAATAAAAAGGGAGAGAAGGGAGTGATGTTGCTTCCTGCCTTGCCATGCCATGGGCTGTTTCTCTGCTGCCATGTCCCTTTGCTGTGTTGCCCTGCCTTGAAGTCAGCTGACTGTGGACCTAAACATCTATAAACTGTGAGCTAAAATAGACTTTCCCTCCTTTAGCTTGTGGGGGCTCCCAACAATGAGAAAGTAACTAAAACAGAGGTGATACCCAACTCTAGAATGACAAATAAAAGCCAATTAAGATCTTTACTAGCTAACCTTGTAACTCCAACACTCAAGCTGCTGAGGTAGGGGGATAGAGAATCCAAAGCCAGCCTAGAATACATAGGGAGGCTCTGTCTAAAAACAAGCAAACAAAAATGGAACTAAATTTGTTGTAATTTTGTCTTTTAATCTAATAAACTATCATTAAACAAGCAAAAATAAATTCAAATTTTACATAAAACTGCCCTCTCCACTAAGAATCAGTGTGATTTTTGTTGTTATTACATATGTCAGAAACCAAACTCAGTATGACCCTGGCAAAAAAGGAAATTTGACATTCACCAAATAGACATTATCTGACTTCAGCTTTCGTGGGTCCAAGAGCTGCCTCCCCCGGCCGCCACTCAGCTCTGCCTTTCTCCGCGTGTCAGCTTCCATGGCTCCTACAGATAACGGCCTGCACCACGCTGGGACAAGTGACCAACTGCCTGCCACTCCTGCCTATGGGGCCTGCAGCACGTAGTCCCACAGGTCCGTGCAACCACAGGAAGCTGTGTTGAGCAGCGCCCCTAAGGAGTGTCCTGCAAATCCGTGGGGATGGTTCTGGTTGCACATTGTCGTGATGGGGAGTTAACACGTACTGCATGCTGCTGATCTGATTGTGAAGCAGTTTTATACAAAAAAAGGCGGGGCAGATAAATTGCTAATCTCTCATTGCACTTTATGTGGATAGAAAACTTACATATATTTAGGTCTAGACTTAGTCCCACTTTAGACATAAATACAGTATTTCTTGCAGTTGGACTATGTCCTAGATTGTCTGTGAATATTACTACCATGTATAAAGTGAGGGAAAATCGTATTTCATCTGTCTGAATGTTTACCAAGACCGTTTGCTACTCTACTGTCTTAGAGGTCATATCAGCACCAGTAGTGCCACTCCTGGTATTGGAGGTGTCCTGAGGCAACCTGCGCACACCTCCTCCGCCACCACCGTCCTCCCGAGCCAGCCTCTGCCTCTTCACTGCATCTTCCCATGTGGCATGCGTGTACCCACTGATGCTCACTAGTCTGTTACATACTATTTGTGTCAGTGATTTTGCTATTATAAGCTGCCTAATTAGGCAATTGTATTAATTTTTAGCTAGACATATATTATGCTGAATCCCCTTTCCATACATTAAAGGACTGATAGGAAAGTGTCAGAGAGGCAGCGTGCCATCTGGTGTCTCCTACTGAGTGCCATCATGGAACCCCTAAGCAAGGGCCCTGAGGGTCTTGTGTGGGTTGTACCCCCACCCTGAATGCAGCCAGCAGGCATTCCTTGGGGCTTGCTGGCTAGCTAGGGGGACACTAGCTGGGGCAGGGGTAAGAAGGGAGGCAGAGGAGACAAGACCCTGGATACCTAACCCCACAGGGACACAAGAACTGGGGAGACCCCAAATGGGAAGTGGGGTGCTGCTCCCACATGAAAGCATAAGGGAAGCTGGATAAGCCAAATCAGTAATTATCCACAAAAGCCAACACACACACAGACACACACACACTTAGAACCTGAGGGAGAAGGGAAAAGTACTGATGAACCGTTCCCTACCACAGCCTGCAGGGCTTAACAAAACAAACCCACGCCAAATCAGATGGCTAAGGATGCACAGCGCCAGCAAGTTATCATTAAAACTCGAGAAAAACTGCAAGAGAAGGCCGCAGTCCCTGTAAACAGCACCGACGCTGTGACACTCCCGGAGCTTCCCACCGCCGCGTTGGCGGCTCTGCCAGCCCCACGCTCAGTGGGAGCCGGCGACACCAGCGGGCAGGTCTGGCAGCTGGGCTGCTGCTGAATGACGAATCTGTCCCCAGAAGCGGCTGCACAGCACCACCGCAGGTTGTCTCTGGCCCCACAGCAGCAGTCACATAATAGCGCACCCTAGGGAGCTCTATCCACTCCCTGCTGCAGGGAAGAACCAAGCAGGGCGCACATGGCTCCTACCCACTGGCAGCCCGTCTGGATGTCCCTTCTTGTGGGCTGCAGACTGTATTTTTTAACACCTAGAAACAAACCCTCTGGAGAGCTCTATGAATGTGGCCTCTCTTGGTTGGGTTTTGCATAAAACTCAGGAGTGTACATTGAGCCTGGGATATTGGTATTCTAATTTACTGATGGAGAAGCTGAGCCATGGTTAGCAGTTAATTTTCCTGTATTCAGTAAACATCCATGGAGCACACTCCACGGCCTGGCACAGTCCCTGGTGCTACAAAGGCTTGGTGCTCACAGTGGGACTCAAAAGCCACAGATGAACCGAGAGACACAGTGGGCGCTCTGACTGCCCATGTCCCCTCCACCCCGGCCTTCCTGTCCTCTCCTTCTGCAGCTATCAACTCTGGCCTCAGGACCTTGTTCGCTGTTCTCTTGTCCCAACACATGGAACATCCGGCCCTGTATTCCTCTGGGAGCTGCCCATCTCATCATCCCCTAACCTAGGAAGAGTTTTCTTCAAAACCTTCCCACTCACAAAGCTAGGAAAAGCATTCTCTGTATCAGATGTTCAAGTATCTGATGTTAAAGTGACAGCTACTCTTAAGTGAATGTTTCCATTTATCTGAAATTGCTATCTCTTTTAAAATTGTTTTTGAAACGAGGTCTCACTAAGATGCCCAGGTCGGGCTCAGACTCACAGCTGTTCTGCCTCAGCTTCCCAAGTGTGACCATTACAAGGTCCTCCTGCCTCAGCTTCCCAAGTGCATGCATTACAGGTGTGTGCTACTGCACCTGGTTTGCATGCATTAACTCTTAATTTTCCCAATAATTAATCTTATGAGTTGGGCTATTCTTGCTAATATCCTCTCTCTTCCTCTCTCTCTCTGGTACTGAGGAGTGAACCAGGGCTTTGACACTGAACTGCATCCTCAGTCCATTTTTAAATTTTGAGACAGGATCTTGCTAAGTTGCAAAGCTCTCCAGACTGGGCTTGAACTTGCAATGCTCTTGCCTCAGCCTCCCAGAACGCTGGGATTATAGTTGTATGACATCACATTTGGCTCTAGTAATACAAGCCCACAAGAAAGCAGGGTGGGGCCAGGGATTTAGCTCAGTGGCTTAAGCGCCTGCCTGGCAAGCACGAGGTCATGAGTTCGATCCCCAGTACCAAAAAAAAAAAAGAAAGCAGGGTGCCAAGTACAGAGTTCCCATCCCTGTCCCCACATTGCAGTGGCACATTTGTTATAATCAACGAGCCTACACAGACACCACTATTGAACCAAAGGCCACAGTTTCTACAGCACCGGGGTTCATTCTAGGCATTGCACTGAGGCAGGTGGGGCTAAGTGACTTGCTCCAGGTCACACAGAGCTGGCTGGGGACTCATCGCTGAGTGCAGGCAGCCACTCCACGTGTGGTTGCTGAACTTCCCCATCAAGTTCCCAGGGACCAAATTAGCCCACAACAAGCACTGGAGGGGGCCCAGGGAGGGGGCTGTTCCAGCCCGGTCCCCGCACTCCAGGGTGCTGTAGTTCTTGTGTAGAAAGATTCTGGAAACTGTGGTCAGCACCTGCACTGAGGAAGTGTCACGACTTCCCTGGCTGTGGCCGGAGTTCCCTGAATTCATGACCCAAGGTGTTCTCTCTGCTGTCACCTGGGTTCTCCTTGGCACCATACACTGCAGCGCAACCTGCTCCAGCCGCTAGGGCCCCCCCGGGGGTGCAGCTCCACAGCATCCCTACTTTTCTCCCCTCCTGTTCCTCTGGGCCATCTGGACACCCTTGTTCTAGAGCTCGAACTTGTGTTCCTCTGCCTGGAATTGAAACTCTGGACGGCCCGGAGGCTCAGTTCTCACCACTGGCCCAGGAACTGGCCTGCGCCCTCCTCCTGCCCTTATTGGCTTCATCCACCACAGAGGAAACAGGCCCCACATCTGCAGTTCACAAGGATCACATTCCTCGTGGGGAGTCGGTACACATGCACGACACACCTGAAGTCTTTTCCATTCTTCCTTCTCCTCCCTGCCCTCTGTCCCTTAGTCCCCTTTCCCATTTCCGAAGGGCCTGCCTCCCTGCTATGAAATAGATTATATACTGAATATTGCATTTCATTCTTTTTAAAAGTTCTGCCTTGAGTGGTATCAAAACTGCACACTGACATGTAGAAGGGAAATGCCATTACATTAAGGAGGGTTCCGGCATTGAAATTTTTCTATTTTTAACACTGAATCTTTGCATGCTGACAAAGTAGAGAGAAGCACCACAAAAATAAGGAAAAGTAACCCCGAGCGCTCACTTCCTGCCAGGCATCGTCCTAAACCCTTCCACCACTCCCGTCCACGCTGCACCATCACTGCAGGACCGGTTTCAGGTGAAGAAGCCGAAGCACAAGAGTCTCAGGTGTCTTCCCTGGGTCACACGGTCGGAGGGCGAGCTGTCATCCCTGGCCAGGCCGTGTGGCTGACGCCCGCACTCTTCTCTGCTCTGTCAGATTATTTGGTGGAAGCGTCCTCCATGGTGAGGGCAGGGGAAAGGTCGAGGCTGTATCTGCCGCCAGCCAACTGGGTGACCTCGGACAAATTGCTCGGCCTCCATCTGCCTTACACAGCAGCTCCCTTTCAGCTTCAAGTCATGAGGAACCGGAGTGGATACCAGACTGTCCCCGCTCTGAGCAGTTGCTGCAGGGACAAGTGGAGACTGTTTGGGAGACACAAAGCGTCCGGCTCTCAGGCCCCTCGAGCACGTGGTCCCTGTCTCCGGAGCAATGCACCTGTGCCTGTGACTGTGCAAACCGTTCCAGGGGCTTTGCAGATTCCCTACAGCCCAGCATCCTGGGTGACAAAGTCCTGTGTAAACAATACATTGCAGGCCCTGGAAGAGCTCTGAAGGAATGTGAGTCTTTTTCTTTTGAAGGAGTTTTTCAAAATAAGGCTTCACAAGTGTGAGGCTGTCTAGGTGTGGTTTGAAGGAAGGACAAGACGCTGCAGGGTTTCCTATGCATCTTGTGACCACAGCTCCTCCCCTGTGCATTGTGGCTGTTTTTTCAGGAGAATTTTGTGGGACACTTTCCTGGCCATTGTACTATGCTTAGCGGCATCCCTTGGTGTCTATTCACTTGCTGTCAGGAGCACCCCTTCTCCAGGTGCGACAACCAAAAATGTCTTCTTCTATGGCCAAATGTCCCTTGGGGCCAAAATCACCCCTTGTCGAAAACCATTGGCCTTCACTGGGTGTGGTGGTGCACTCCTGTAATCCAGCACTTGGGAGGCTGAGGCAGGAGGATCGTTGCAAGTTCAAGACCAGCTTGGGCTACAAAGTGAGCCCAACACCAGCCCGAACCACATAGTGAGACCCTGTCTTAGAAAGACAAAAAAAAAAAAAAAAAAAGAAAGAAAGAAAAGAAAAGAAAGAAAGAAAAGAAAAAAGAAAACCACTGGCCTAGAGAACATTCTAAAAAATTTTTTTGTCCATATAAGAATTTGTACATGAATAACCATAGGGGTATTATTTTCAATAGAATATAGAAAAGCAAAAACATCCATTGAATGATGCATCGTAATATAAAATGTGGCTAGCCATGCAATGGAATATTATATGCCCATAAAAAGCAATGAGCCGTCCATACCATATCCAACACTGATAACCTTAAAAACACACAAGATGAAAGAAGCCACACACAATAACACAAAGTACGTGATTCCAATGTATAAAATGTCCAGAGAAGGTAATAGAGATAGAAAGCAGATTAATGGTCCTTCAGGCCTGGGGATGGAGGGGCGTTAGGGGATAAAGGCTCACAGGCACAGAGTCTCTCAGTCCCTTTCTGCCCCTCTCGTGAAGTTTGAACCCAGGACCTTGCACACGCCAGGCAAGTACTCTACTGCTCAGCTACAACCACAGCCAGTTTCATTTAGGGGCAAGAAAAGTATCTCACAACTGAAGGTGGTGAAGGTGGTGTAACTGTAGATGTGTCCTAAAAACCAACGCATCGTATGTTTAAATGATGAATTTCATGGTAAGTAAATTATATCTCCCTACCACAGTCAGGAAGAAGGAGGAGGAGGAGGAGGAGAAGGAGAAGGAGAAGTCACTGCTGAGGTCCCAGAGGCTCCTTTCCTGCCTGGCCATGGAACCAGGCTCCTAGGGAGCCCCACGCTCCCCGGTACAGGGCTGGGCATCCAGTGCCAGGGAGGTGCCAGACTTAGAGGCCCGTGCTGGCCTTGCAGTCAGAAGAGGAACAGATTAGCAGAGCAGAAAGGGTCCATGGAGGGGAGGAGCAGTTGCTGTGGGCCTGTGTGCAGGGGAGTCGGTTCTGCTCTCCTGGTGCCTGGTGATGGAAGGGAAGATGCCCCGTGCTGTGAGCTGGCATGTGATGTCCCCTAGGGACCTTGCAACAAGAAGTCACATTGCCTTCATGCGGATTAATACCCAAATGTCTTTCCTGTCTGTGCCATTTTATTGTTTGTTCTTCTGTCTTAGATTACGAAGCACAGAGCCCAGCCTCGAAGCACAGAGCCCAGCCAGGATCTTGGAAAGCGTTGAGAGGAGAACCTACCTTAAAAGATGCTCAGAGTGCCAGCCACAGATTCCGAGCAGCCTGCTCTAGGTAAGTGCTTTGGGGACGTCTCTTCCTTCCCGGTTTCCCTGGACCAGTGTCCCGCAGTGTGGCTGGCCGTTTCATTCAGCTCGGTGTGGCTGTGCAGGCGAAGCTCAGGGCCTCCCTCCT